>VZTE01002601.1:752005-804337 GCA_013397775.1 Eulacestoma nigropectus
AAAAAAGAAAATCAAAAGAAGGTGAGCAAAAAACCTGCAAAAAACCCAATTTGACATCTTTCACAAAGAAAATTTTGTCTTTCATATTCATTTACTAAAATTTTGTAAAACTTGAAGAAAGAAATCTAAAAGTCTCAGTCTTACTTGGGAAAGAAGGAAGCTAAAAGAGAGATCTTGCCCTGCCCAGATGACCATAGCCTTCTTTGGGATGCTGATCTCAGGAGGGTGAAGTTTCCCACTTTTTCACAACTCAGTATAGTGCAAATGAAATGTATTGGCTCAGGCAGACAGAGTGGGGAAATTCTATTTCAGTCAGCCAAGATCGATGAGCAGACTACTGACCGGTAAAAGAGTCAAGAATTAGCAAAGCAAAGGACTTTTTAATGGAACTTTGTATTGTCAATCTCCATCTGCCATCCAGAGTCTTCAGTCAAAGCATGAAATTTATTCAGACATTATAACCACCTAGCCTTACTCTGACATTGGGACTTAACATGCCTTCTCTCGTTAATATCATGCAGCAACAGCTGCATTATATTACCTGTCAAAAATTATTAATCCAATTCTGTTTTCATGTATATTTATCATTTCCCTGCCAACCACAGTCAAATGATTCTGTAAGACACATCGATTTCCTGAATGAATTAAATGAAAAGTATCTGTCATAAGTTTTACAGACAGTGGAGTGATTTTCAGGTACTCTCAGTTTTTTGCTCTATTTTATTCTCAATAACCTGCAGAAAATAATCGGGGAACAGGGATGTACTCATTATGAGACCTTTTTTGCTTCCTTTAATTTTACTTGCTTAGAAGAACAGTGGTGTAGACCTAAATATTCTTACCTTCCTCATATTCTTACTCCGTTTCAGGCAAGCTCCTTGTGCAAAACACTATTTTACCACAACTACTCATCTGAGTAGTTCCCAGAATCAGAGATAACCAAGTTACAGAATCATAGAAGGGTTTGGGTTGGAAGGGACCTGAAAGACCATCTCATTCCAAACTCCTGCCATGGGCAGGGACACCTTCCACTATCCTAGGTTGTTCCAATCCCCATCCAACCTGGCCTTGGACACTGCCAGAGATCCAGGGGCACGCCCAGCTTCTCTGGGTAGCCTGTGCCAGGGCCTCACCACCCTCACAGGGAAGAATTCCTTCCTAACATCTAATCTAAACCTAGCCTGTTTCAGTTTGAAGCCATTGCCCCTTGTTCTGTCACTGCAGCTCCTGAAGAAGCCCATTTTAACAAAACCATTCTGTGCTCCTGCCCTGGCATTCAAATCATAAGACCCAACACAACACATGGGAAGTCACCGCCCATCTCCCACCACATCCAGTGACAGCTCTCACACCCTGCTTAAACAATTGCTCATTTACAAAACACTGCCCAGGTGGTGCAGTGGACCACAGGCTGCACTCTGCCTTCCACAACTGGGCAGCTACATGGCAAGAAGTGCAACCCAGCTCCTGCCGTTGATGAATATTTCCCATTTACATCTAGTATCCATAAAGAGAATTTAATGCATAGCAAAATGAATCGTTGAAAGACAACTGGAGGTCTTGGTCGTTGAACCCAGGAGTCCTGAGGAAACATGACACTTCTCAAGCAAGTCCCTTTCATTATTTTCTTCAAATGAAATTATAATAAAGTTCACTGTGCCTAAAGCAAAAATTAAAGTCCACAGGGACTTCAAAAGTGACAAAAGGATAAAAGTTATGTTAATATGAACAGAGAGTTTCCTTCAATCCAGAGCAGGAGGTGCCAATCACCTGGAGATAACAGACAGAACCTCTCAATGACATTCAACTGACTGGTGAGGAAAAGTAATTTTTCTGGAAATGTTTTTCCTTTTAACTCCTGTCAAGCATTGATGAACTGAATAAAAACCTTTAAAAGTTTCTTTGTCTCCCCTTCAGCCCATCTCTGAGGGCATCTTGTAGATGGCCCCGTGTTTGGAAGATGCTGCATCACAGGGAGGTTCAGCTCTTGCACAGGAACACAACAGAGTGGGGAGGCAAAGTGAATCTGATTCATCTCTGTTTGATAATGCTGGTGGGAACACCCAGGTGACCCCAGAGTTGTTCATCTCTCAAGCTCATTGCCTCCATCCCATTCCTTAGGATACAAGTTCACCTATCCTCATTATTTGCAGGCAGTAAATCTTCCCCTTCTTCCAAAGGACCGAGATGCAAAATGAAGCATTGTTTTCAGGGATCACACTGCCAGCAGCTGAGTGATGCTTCTCAGAACGACACCAAATGAGCTGTGGAACGCAGCCCGTTACGGGCTGCACCTTGTGTGCAATACATCAAGCTTTTAACAGTCGAGACACAGCGCGGCGCAGGTGAGGTTTGCTGCACGGTTTGTAGAACAGGCATGGGATGGTGCTGAACTGGGGAAAACAACAGATGAGCAAAGCATTTGCTGCCTGTACTCTGGGCTCTGGACTTGCAAAAAGCACAGGAGCTCTGACCAGGACCCTCTTTGGCAAACAACACATTCCCCAAACAAGTGCTTCACATCAGTAGACCAGGCAAAGATGCATGTACAATACCGAGTTTTTCCAAGTTTTCCACATCAGTATCTAGGGAGAGTTTGTCCCCTGCTATTTCTTCAGATGCAAATACATCTGGGAGATGACAAAGGGGAGACAAAAAAGGGGACAATCTCCTCCCTGCCCTATCTACCTCTTTTGTCGTACCCAGATAAATCTCAGCCTGAGAATGTGAAAGGAGGGTCCCGACTTGAAGGAGCTCCCAGAAAAACAGGCAAAGTGAGAATCAGAAAAATGATTTCAGCATTTGTAGTTGTGTCTGGGTCAGGGAGAATTATGCTGATTTTAAGGACACTGAGAGAAGGCTACAATATTTTTGATTTGAAGGCACGACAGTCTAGATAGGAAACCTGACTGAACACAGAAAGAAAGAAAGCATTTCTTAGAAGTGATAAAGAAAATATAGTCTGTCCACTGCCTGAAGGAAGGAAGGGAATTTGGGGTGAGACAGTGAAGAGCTGGTTTCTAGGTAATAGGTCTAGGGCAAACTGAGCATATTTCCTTTGTTACCGCAATGCTTTATTGCTGAGGCAAGAGGCAATGATTTTACATTCCTTTCAGGCAAAGCAGATCAGTAATTTCTGCAGGATCAGCTTGATTTCATTCTTCTCTTTGAATTCCAGCTTTCTGCATTTGATATTTCCTCAGCGATTTTTTTTGTAGCCACTGTGAATAACAAAACAATGCTACTTCTACTCTCAGTATTCCCAATTCTGCTGCTGCTATTTGCTCTGGAACTGGAGCTCTTTGCTTTGGCCATATTGACTCAGGTACCCCACAGCCCAAAACTGCTTTAGTGCTGTTAGCAAAATTGAATAGTTACTTACTGAAATCCTTCATTTCTCACATCCCCCCCTGCATTTAGGGTCATCTCTCTATGAAACAGCTAGAAAATATTCCTGAGTAAAGAAGCAATGCTTGCTTTCCTCCCCTTGTCTGACAAAATGGGAAATAGGAAATCAGAGCAGTGACAGCAGTGCCTCAGCTCAGGCTTCACTCAGGCCTTTGAGAGGTCCCTTCACCAGCCTGCAGGGAAAGTAATGTCTCTACAGGTATATAAGAAGTGGTACTGACATCCCATCACACTCCTGCTGCACACTGAGTATATCACAGAATGTGTTGGTGTGCAACAACCCCTTTCTTTTCCCCTCCACTTTCTCCTCAGTATTACGAAAAGGGCTTATGCAGCTGCTCGAGGAAGCTGAAAAACTACAGTGTTATCAGTCGAGATTCAGACTCAGGACATGTTTTTCCCGAGAAAAGTCCGTGTCCCCTCCCTAAAGCAGCTCCTCAGAGCTGGGGCAGGAGGAAACGCTGGATCTGAACATTCGGGTGCAGATTTGTGCTGTGCTCCAGAGGGGATGGCCAAAGAGCTCGGCTGGACAAACCCCCAGCTCAGCTCAGCTGCAACCGGGAAGTCTCGTAAGTTGTTATAAATAAAAGTTATGAATTGGTAGCAAACTAGCCCTGGGAACAGGAACAGTTTGGAGTTCAGAGCGGGCTGAGTCGCTGCTCCGCAGGGCTCTCGCGCGACCTCCGCGTCGCCAAAACCGCCCGCAGCCCCAAGGGGCTCTCTGGGGAGCACGTTGGTTTGTCTGAGCTTTCGTCCCCAAATAACCATCTGAAGCTTCAGCTGGAAGAGGAAACGACATAGTGTACATATTAAAACAGCTACAAGGGAGGAGGAAATTGCCTTTCATTAATTTTCCATAAGTGGATTACACCAAGCAGAGTGTAAACAGTCCCATGGGCACCAATTACCAGGCTTATTCTATAACTGAATTGTCCTAAACAAGCACCATTTTAATTTGAATATCAAATACTTTACACAGCAGGAAAGAGAAGGAATAAACCAACCTAACAATGCATTTGTTATGGATTTCTACAAAATTGCTGTGGAAACCTCTGTGTCTCCAGTGGATTGTGCACAGTCTCTTCACACATGCTCATGCTGCACATCCTCCTCCATCACAGGAGAGGCAGCATGGGCACATGCCAGACATTGTGCCATTAACAAAATGGCCTCAGAATCTAAGGAGAGGCCAAATAAAGAAAGCAAACCAACCAACTAAAAAATAAAAATCCACAACAAAGACCCCTTACATTTAATTAGATTTGGCATGATTACCTTTTTTTTCTTTTTTTTCCCTTTTTAAGAGACTAACTTACTAGAGCTATTTTCTGCTTCTAAAGGTCTTAATGAAATTAGCCTTCAGGTACATTTTTTCTCTAATAAACTGGAATGAATAAATACCTCATATGTCCAGGAATGAGTGAAGCCAGTGGCATTAGAGAAACAGAACCCAGCATTATCCAGGTCACTTCTCCAATATAAAAGCAGAAGCACACATGCCCATGAAGATTTGGAAAATCCTTCTCCTTTCCCAAACTCTAGCTTGTTCATGAACTATGAACATTAGCAATATCAGCAAAAGGCCAAAGATTAAATAGATGAAACTAGAAATGATATAATAAAATGTCCAAAGGGATGCAGAAAAATTCAAATGACTTTTTCAATCCTGGTGAAACACCGAGTTTTGTCCTCATACTTGTATATAGAGCAGTCGTGGCTATTATAGATCAGACCTTGTAAGTCTTAGCCTCATTCAAATATATTAGAAAAAAGCCCTGTAATTCCTGTTTGTGTAACTGAGAATGTGCAACCTATCTGGGCTGGAGAAAAGGTCTAAGAGAGGGGTGGGTTATCCCAGTTTAAAAAGTGGAAACCAAGGCATGCATTAACTTGTTTAGCCAATGAAGCTCAGGCAGAAAGCCTGAAGAACATCTACTGCTTAAACCACAGGGCTCTGAGCTCTTCATCCTCTCTCCTGTAGAACATTCATCCTCCAGAAACAGTAAAAATGCTGGAAAAAGCATCAGAAAGTCTGTCTCCTGATCAGATCTCCTACACACCCTCTGACATGGCAGATTTGCAAGATGCTGTTCAGAACCTTTACTGGTACAAGGTCAGCAATCCTGCCACAGCACACTTGACACTGCAGTGTGTTCCAGCAGACAATGCTGTAAGTTGAAAGCCAAGTGATCTCTGTACAGCTCTTGAAGAAATAATTTGGTTCCTAGGTGAGGGCAATGTTGTTAAATGTGTTTGAAACTCTGAATACTAAACAGTCCTTTTTTCCTGCTGTATATTTTGGGTTCATTTTATATCACATAGATGAATGGGCAGGGAAGAGCAGCCTTCTGGAAACCAAGTTTGGTCTTTGCCCAAAAACCATTATTCATTTCCACATAACAACAGCAAGAACTGCTTGTCCTCCACTTGTACTTACACCATTGAAAGGAAAGGCCCTGGAGAGAAACGTGGTGAGAAATTTTTACATGTAAAGCAGAAGTTGTGAAGTTTCCTCTTCTTCAATTTCATTAAACAGAAGAAGAAAACACAGCAATTATTTAGACTGAATCTAACCATCCTATTTTACAACCAGTGTCCAAAAAGGCCAATCCACAGCATCTTTCCATTAATGTCTACCTTTATGAAGGCAGGATTGAGCAAGTGCATCCATAAGGCCCTGCAGGAAAGAGTTTGCTGTCTGCTAAATCCATCTGGCTGCTCCTACCCAGCAGCAGAAGTTGGGCCCCTTTCCCCTCCCAGTGGCAGATTAAAGGTGATCAGCCAGAGGGCTTTGTGCCCAGATGTGAAGTGCTCGGGAATCTTCTCTCCATCTGTGCCAACCTGTCTCCTCCTGTGCCAACCCATGTCCTGCTGAAGCTCCTTGGTTCCCCCATGAGGGAGTTTGGCCAGCCCTGCCCGGCCATGGCCGCCAGGCACGGACACTGGTGTGGAGCACTTCTGGAATTGGCATTTCCTCTTTTCCGCTGTTTATTAGGCTGATACATCATCCACAGAAGAGGTGAAGACAGCAAATACCACTGTCACCTTCAGGTACCAGTCATTTCCAGATTTTGCCACAACTGAAGAAGCAGGAAGGGCAGGCCCAGGATATAATTTTTAGTCTTTCTGGTGGCTGCCAGGATGTCAAACACCTCTCTTGCTCATTACACATACACTGTTCCTGTATTCTGCTTGCTGCCTGGCTCTGACAGGGGCACATACTTCTCTTTCAGCCCCATCCATTATTACCAATCCAATGGAAAAGGCATTCCAGATCCCTGCTCCAACACAGATTTCCATGTGGCCTTGACCGGGTCACTGTTGTTCATCCGGGGTCTTACTTCAATAGATCACTGAAAATATAAGACACAATTCCCTGGAACAGATAAGTTACCAAACATGGGGATAAGGATTAAGGATGGTTGATGGGCTGTGCATGCTAAGCTTCACTGCAGAGGTCACTGGATTCTGTCCCCCGCCGTAGCCACTGTGTCCCAGTGTCACATGAAGTCACGTTAGCGTTCCAAACCACATCCACAAGTCTCCAGTTCAGCCTGTGAGACGAGATCTGTTGGATGAAAAATAGCAGCAAAGAATTTCAGGCTCAGCAGAGAAGCTCCCTGTATATTTATGAGCCTAAGTCCAACCTTTAAAAACGCTCTTTTTCCCAGTGCAGTTTTCTTCAACAGGAAGTCATGGATAAAACAAAAAGAAGCTGCTAATGATAAAATAGTCAGGCAGAAAGAATAGATTTTTACTTCTTTCACATCCCTAGCAGCACAGTGAAATAGCAAGGAACATCAACAATTTATTTACTGGTCTTCAATACCACATCCTGCTGTTTTTCTACCCCCAAACAAGACCCTGTGGGTTTAATTAAGTTTTCAGAGGAGGCTTGGGAGACACGATTTCAGTCAGTCTATGTCATTTATTCCATGTTTTCTATGGATGCATGGGGAGAAAACCTACCCAGCAAAATAAATCAAACATGGTCCTGGTGAGCAATACACCAGACAGACATGGCAACCCTCCCTTGTCCTAATGCTCTCACACTGCAAGAACACAGTGGAGGGAAGTCCAGAAAACCTCTTACTGTGCAGGGTGAGGAAGCCCTCAAAACTTATCTTCTCACGGACATGATTCTTCACCAAGAAATTGGAGGAAGACGAAAATGAGTCCCCCTGATGCACCTTTCCTCCCTGCCTTGCCACATCCACGTGCCATTACCTCATCCCTCGACATCTCTAACGAGGCTGGCATTTCCAGTCTCGCGTTTGAGACTCCCACAGCAATGAACTAATGCTGTGATCTGGACAGATCACCCACGAGTAGGTCCAAAACAGAATTCAGACCTCTGAAGATGCAGATGAGCTCCTGCAACTGGGAGTTCAGCCCTTACAAAATCTGCCAGCAAACAGACTCGGATCTCGGGACAAGTTAACGATTTTACATATTTGGCCCTTGGACTTTCTGCCTCAGTACGTCACCTGCACTGGAGGAAAACAGGAACATCTGACCTCTGTGGGACACTGTGGGAGAGTAGGAAGACACTCAGCTGCTACAGGGAAATGTGTTTGTGCAGCAGGATTTGCAGAGAGACACGCATGAAGATCCAAGTCCTCGTGGGCCCACACAGCAGGCCCCGTCCTACAGCACATTCAGACTTACAGAACTGATGTTACAAAAGGAATCAGGATTTTTTTTTTTTTACACCTTTCAGATGAAAGCCTAGACTTGTTAACAACCCCCTTTCAAGTCAAGCAGCCAGCCAGTGCTCCTGTTTCATAAAATACTGTGTTCATGTTGAACACAACATACTCTGCAGAAGGATTACGCCATCTTTTTTAAGGTTGTTCCTGGCGGAACCGGTATTAACAATCTAAGCCTTTTTACCTCCACTTTTTTCTGACACACTGAATGTGTTGTGCCCCCACAAAGCACATGCTAAAACATGTCTTTTGCCCCAGCATTTTGAGTTAATCACCCACCTGAACCATCTCTGTCTTAAGGCCCTGCTTCATTTTTGGGAGGCTCTAGGTCGGTATCAAGATTCTCTTGACTGTGTTCACTTGTGAGCACATTGACTCTGCTGTCTCTCCAGTGGGAAATCCTCTGCCCTGACTCATAATTACCAGAAGACCATTTGAATTTGAAGGCAGTTTTGCTTTGGCATTTGAGATGACCACACAAGAGAGACCATTTCCTGTAGCTATCTTAAAAACAGAGGAGTCTAACCCACCTATCCAAAACCTTAGCTGAACACTACAAGCAGTAAGAAGTTCAGGAATCGTGCTTTTAAAGAGATTAAGGTCAATCCATATTTGAGGAACCTGACTAGAGCCCCAGAACAATAACTGAAAATAATTCCCAGGCCTAAGCCGTCTGTCTACCTCTGCAGGCAACCCCCCCACCCTTAAACTACTTAATCTCACAGGCCCCTGTCAGTGTATTTTTCATGATTTTAAAGAATGACTGGGTTTATTTGCTCTCTCTGTTGTTTTTAAGCCGTCTTAGAAGCTTGAAAGTGAAATATATTTCTTTATCAATTCCTTGTTTTTCTCCTCCTCTGCCACCCATGCACAGTGGTTTGCTTATTGAGGCTCATTCATGTGTAGGAGCTGCTGGCATTGATGTATTTTCTTAGCAGGGTGGAGGGTTTTGTTTTTTATATTTTTAGAGCTGGCTGGCACATTGATTTAGGCTGGCAGAACGAGCAGATGAAGATGATGTTAATTTTACAAGCAGAAACAAGCAGGGATAGAATGCTGGGCTCCTGTACCAGAGATAGCTCAGTGGGCTACCACACAGACAACTCAGGACTTCCAGACTGTAATTCCCTGCCAGTTTTACTGTGACTGATGACCCACAGGTAAAGGACTTCACTTCCTTTTGAAAGAATATTTCATGGATATTTTGTACTTGTTTTTTCTCTGACTCATGGAACAATGCCAGTCACTTGTAGGTAAAATATGGATGCCCACAGTGGTAGTGGGAGCTCTCTGTTCCGTCAGGAAGCTGGATGTACACCAATTAATCCCTTCCAGCCATTTATCAGTTCATTAGCACTACTCAGTGCCTCATTCAAAACTCTCTTTGTATATATAACACACAAAAACCCAAACACAAACAAACAAAAGCAGTGTTTTGTTTATAAGCTTTCTTTTCACAGGAACCAACCTGGGAGTGAACACTGCCTTCCTCAGCCATAGTACACACACTCCAAGCACTGTCTACAAGCTCCTGTACCTCATGTAAATTATCTCTTGCTTAGAACCAGCTCTGGAGGCCCCTTAGCAGGTAGCAGCCCATTCCAAGCCTTGTGGCAAGGATGGCTCACAGCAGCACTGACAAAAAATACATCATCTCCCATCAGGTCACATCCTGCTTTTTACAGAGAAGAAATGTAAAGATCCACTGGTCCTCTTCCATCCTTAGCATTGCTGAGCAGCATCTGAGTAACTCAGAGAAAAGTTAATTGTGGTCAGGATGAATCTTATTACTTTAATTAGATGCGAGCTTTTTTGGAGTGAGGAGGGAGGCTTTGCCTTCTCTTTTAAAAAGAGCAGCAGCAATATTTATCTGGAGGAACTAAGACATATCAGGGATCCTGCTGAGAGGCTCATGGGTGCTCCACTGTGAGACAGAGTCACCAGGGAAAACACAAGAAAACAGCTCCAGAGTTGATCTTGGCCACTTTAGATCCTCACTGAGCATCTCCTTAAATTTTACAGAGGGGCCTTGCCCCTTGCAAACACCCCGATGCACTGCAGAAACAAAGGACTCCCTCTTCTTCCACTCTGCTTCACATGCAGGGCTGCCACCCGTGTCCAGCCATGGGAAAACCATGCAATATAAGTAACTTCGAGTTAAAATCCATCTTTTAGCTCCAGTATCTCTCACGGCTGCTCATCCACATCTTTGCAAGAGCTTTGGTTGGTGCATGAAGCCGTTTTGCAGCAGTGCTTTGCACACAAATGTGAGGCACGCATTTCAGACCTCCCCTGAGAACATGCTCGTGCTCCATCTGGACATGTTTGCATGTGTAAAAGTTGTCATCTGCCTGGGAAAGGGCGAGTGTGTGAGATCCTGCACTCCAGTGGAGGCTGCTTTGGAACACGAGCTGGCTCAGACTTACACCAGTATTTCCACTTCCACAACAACAGGGACAACTCAGAAGGAATCTGAGAACACAGAAAGTTTCGTGCGTTGCTTAGGGTCTCTTGTAACATCACAGATTATTATCCCTCCATATTTGTTAGAGGAGTTTGGAAGAAAGAGGAGGGATTGCTGGAAATTGGCTTTTAAATCTGGCTTCCCCTGAGAAAGATGGTCATGCTCTGAGGTTTGTGGTATTACTTGATAAGCAGTGATTAAAACAGTAATCCCGAATTGTAATCAAAAAGCAGTCAAGGCTCTGAAATTACTTTCTACTAAGCTTTTTTCCCCTTTCAAAGACAGCCCTGTATGGCAAAAGATAATAGAACACTACAGACACTGTTCCAATTTCATTTAGAAATATTTGAGCCATTAATTTACAGTTTGGAAAGGTTTTTCCTCTTGTCTTTAAATCCACCTCAAAAATGGGTTTCTAGTCTAGGAGAAAGGAGGAAATTCTTTTTCCTGTGGCTGTTTTGCTCTTTAATACCTGATATATTTATATGTCATCACAGTGGGAAGCAGAGAAAACGTTTCCCCTTACCCAGTGAAATGCTAAAATCAGCCTTCCCCATGCTTTCCCAGGCACCAAAATGTCAGGCTGCTCCATGTGATTGTTAGCAAGAGCCTCTCCTAATTGATATGGTTTTGAGATTTCTGAAAAACAAAGCTCCTGCTGACTTGATTTCATAAGCAGAATTCAGTGCTCCAACTTCAGGGTTGATGTCTGCAGGTTCACTGGACGGAGACACGCAGAGTGGTTGTGTTCAATAACTTCTCCTTCAGCCCACTCAGCCAGAGCTGCGTGTTCATGTTTCCCTCATCAGATGAAAAGCACAAGCAATAGCTCATGACGGTTTGATTTTCCACATAGCAAATGGTCAAACCAGCAATCAGTTTGTTTTCAACAATGCTGTTGCCAGAGAAAAAATAGTAGCAATAGGATGGTCCAACACACGTGCTTTTTAAAATTTCAGACGTAAGCACAAAGCTCTCATTAAGCTGGAAAATTTTCCATAGTTATGTGCAATGATTTGTGATTTTTCCCCTTTGTGCTGATTTTGCAAGAGAACAGAAATAAAATTCATCAGGCTGTAAAAATCAATAGTGATGCTTTGTCCTGTGTAATAGAAAAACTGCAGAAGTTTATCAAGCTGAACAGCAAAATTCACAAAGGAGAGCAGGTCATACCTGGCCATGGGAGGAGCTCAACCTGCTGCCTGCATGTCCCAGTCTAACCCAAGAAATAATAATAAAGAAATAATAATAAGGCTCAAGCCTTATTCTTTATTAGGGGCACAATAAAGACCCTACAAGGTATTGCCTTTTCCCAAACACGCCCTTATAGCTCTGGAACCCCGCTTATTTATTTTAGAGACAACTCAGAGATTTTTGCTTTGTAAATGCTACTCGTGGGCTACCCTGAAACACAACTTGCATCATTCCAGGTCTCACATTTCCCCCAGAGATCATTTAAGTGTTTTTCTAACCACATCTCTCCACGTTATCGTTTTCAGCCTGGCATTTCCCCACTGCACGTTTCCTAAAGCCAACTGCCTCAGGAAACAGGATCAGCTGCTCCAGCTGCCTTGTGGACATAGATCAGCCCGAGCCTGAGGATGAAGTGGGAAACCTCCACAAGGCACCTCCCTGTCCTGAGTGCCTTTGGAAAAATGGGGAAAGAAAAGCTGTAAACTTCTGTGTGTGTTGATTATCCAGTCACACTCCTGACAAGGCCCACTAATGAAGGCCCTTGACTTACAGAACTTGATGGAAGCAAAGCTATAACACGAACTTCTAAAAAACAAATTTTCTCAGTGATAAATGCTTCCCTTCTGTTCCATTTAACAGCTGGATAGTGAAGATGAAGACAAAGCACACGTTTTATCCGTGGATTAAATTAAACCCTGGATTACAAATCGTAATTGAACATAATCATTTCAATAGTAGAAAAATTTAAGGTTGCCCTCATGAGGCAGAATCTGCCCCACAGAGCAGCATTAACATGATCAAAATGGTTATTTTCTACTAATGCACATTCTGGTATTCCATTTTCAAGCAGCTAGCAAAACATCCTCAATTTCTTGTGGAGGAACAAAAAATCCCAAGATACCTTTATGTTTTATGCTACTCTGTAAAACCAGCAAAGTGTAAACTCCATAAAATGGCTTTTAATCTAGCACAAGTTTACTTTATACTGTGTGGTACAATCATCTAAAATAAATGTTGCGGGTTAAATTTGGAAAACAGGAGATGAAACCTAAAATCCTCTCCCTTTTAATGTCTGAAGAACAAACCCCAGCTGCCTTTCATAACCAGAAGACTTCAAATCAACAGAATATTCTATCAGCAGTGCTGCTCAGGTTAGCTTTTCTCCCCATAGAAGGAAAATTCCTGCTATTCTTTGGTCACAAGAGTGCTATTTCTCATGTGAGCAGGGCAAACAAGATCTGACTGACAGAAAAATAATTCTGTGGAGGATACAGAATCTGTGATAAATGCAAATGCCTGTTTATTACTTTATCATTCAATCTCATCATCTTACACTTGTGTAATTGAAATAAACATAATGTAAAAATGAAATTAATAATATATGAGTAGGACTCTGCCAGAAATCATCAGTCAGGGCCACATCAAGGAGGAGATTTATTTTTGAGCACTGAGTTCACATCCTTTAGAGACAAAAATAGGTACTCTGGACAACAGACAGAAGTTGCTAAGCAGGCATCAGGTTGGCTATAAGGACATGCAACTCCCTGATCATGTCTAAAGTCATCAGCTCCCAGAATATGGAAAATCACCACTGAGCAGTATCCTCAAAAACCCTGAAAACCCACATAAAATCACAAGGTTGTTTGGGTTTTGTTAAATGAGAAGTATGGCATGGGTCAAAATGTCAGCATATTAGGTGGAATATAATAAAAGTGAAACTACTTGAAGGCAAAATTGACTCAGTTACATTTGTTTTACCAGTAGCAAGAAGCATCTGACTCATCAGAAGATGATTTCATCCAGCCTGTTCAGAAAGATAGGCATGAATGTATTCAGCATCCCTCAGGATGATTTGGGATGCTATGGGAACACTCAGAGCCCCAAAGATCAAGGGGAGCCCATTTTTCTGGGCAGCAAGGGGCACCAGACTTCCTTTGGAAGCAAGCGAGTGATTACAGATACAGGAGAGAGGGGAAAGCTGGTTCAGCATTAAGGGGAACGCAGTACTTTCAGTAACAGAGGTTGCAGTACATCCTGCTGGAGTGGAAGGGAGCAGTGATTCAGGAACAGGAGAGAGATGACAGCATGAGAAGATGTGATTATCACCCTGGAGGGGCCTCGTTTGATGGGCTGCAGGAGAGGAAGCTCTCCTTAATGTGTAAAGGAGGCAAAATAACAAAAGAAGAAGGTAGCTCCATTCAAGGCATAAACACGAGTAAGACTGCCTCCAGGAAAAAAAAAAAAACCAGGATCACAAAAGGCAGAATGAAACCTGAGAATATGGAACAGCTAGAAGAGAATCTTGGTTGTGCAGAGAATGAAACTAAACCTGAGACATAGTGGGTAGGAAAACAAACCAAACGGGAGGCTGAAAAACACAGCAAGAAATGCTGTGAAACCTTCAGCTCTCTTGACCCACAGGGCACTGACAGCGCATTCTTGGGTTAACCTTTTGTGTCTGGGATTTTTTGGGTTATTGCTTCTATAACTTTGTTTCCATTGCAATAAATATCACAATATCCTAACAGTTGCAATGCAGGATGAGCATTCTTGTCTGATGTCTGTAAGACAGAGGCATCTCCAGATGTGAATAGAAACCACATGTACCCACGCACCACCCAGACACGCACACACCATACATAAACCTGGATAAAGGTCAGATTGTGTCGTTAAACTGCATTTGGGATCCTTCACCACACATCAGCATCTTACTGCACTAAAGACTTACAGACCAAAGCAAGAGCTCCAACCATAACATCAGACTAACAAGTGGTGGATCACAAGGAAGAAAGCAAGATGTTACTGGCTGACAAAAAGTAAGCAAATATGAACTCCGTCTATGGTCATTTTTTCTTGGCATCACAGAGGAAGACAGTTTGAAAAGTATGATTTGAAAGAAATGAACAGTAAAGCTCCGTGGACTTTTAACAGAAAGCTTTTCTAATTCATCTCAGAAATCCCAGGTCCTACTTCCCTCCACATCTCCTTCAGGCCTGCTGTAAACGCAGCTCTATATATACACAGGTATATGCAGAACACAGGTGTGTGTCCCAGTTCTGCCTCTCCCTGTACACAAGTGAATTGGGATCATGATTTGCAAAAAGAGGAAATTCTCACTCTATATTCAAAAGGTAAATAATGACTCTGACCTACTGTTCTGACCCAAGACAGAACAGGCTGTCCTTTATCCATCACTTACTCTCGCAGCATACAGAGCAGTACAATCCAGGGAGTAAATTAATCATTTTCTCTTTCTACAGTCTACAAGGTATGGACTGCTCTACTGAGTGACTACTTCTTTATAAGATAAGGTTAATCAATAAAGATAATTAGACACTTCTGGTTAATACATCCAAGTCACTGAAAAAAACCCCACATTAAGTCCTGTCGTTCCCTACTGAAATACAAACAAACACTGGAACAAATCCAACTGGTATAAAAATGACCTAACTGTATGGCATTGAAAAAGTCAGATTAAAAACACTGTGGTTCACTCCAACCCGAACATTTGCGAATCTCAGAGAAAATCACATCCTGCCTTATCTGCCACAGTCTCAGCCATGAGGTTAAACCTCTGTGTTCAGCTGGAGCCTTCCTGATTTTAGTGGATCTTTGAGCAATTTGTGGCAATTGTCAATTTGTCAAACCCCTAGAGCTGGTGTTTGGCATCTGGGCAAAACTGGCTGAGAGAAAACCCAGCTCTGTTTTGGGCACAAGGGTACAGCCACAAAAAAATTAAAGTGCACCCTTTTAAGACTAAGCCTTCTTCATTGTTTCTGTAGCAGCTCTACACAGCAATTATAAAACCAGAGGCTGATTAGCCTCACCCCAAGTCCATAACCTCTGCCTGCTCAGGCTTCTTTTGATGCAAAGGGAGATGGAAAGATGGGCAGTTTGTCCAGGGCACAGAGAGGTTCCGAGGTGCCCACACTGCTCCCTCAGAGAAGTCCTTCTTTCCCACTGCACCTGTGGCACCTACAGCTTTTATTTGTAATTCCTGTGAGCCANAACTTTTCATGTTACTTTCTGTAAACATGGTCAAACTTTTCATGTTACTTTCTGTAACCAGGGTCATGTTTTGTTAACTTTTCTTTATTGTTTTTCATTCCATTCTCCTAGGCGGAGACATTTGATGGATTTTTCCTTTGACCAGTGTGATTGAGGGGTGGTAATTTCTCCCTCCAATCCACGGTGGTTCTTAAGAACATATAAAATAAAGTTCGGGGTTTTGCCCCGTTCGCTCTCTTTTTCTTGCTTCCCACCTGGCCAGGTCTGCGTGGTTTTTTCATGTCTGAGTGTGACATCTGGTGAGAAACTTTTACAGAAGCTGAAAACATCAAAGAAGTGCAAACTCAGGGCAACAGTCCAGAGCACAGAGAGGTTCCGAGGTGCCCACACTGCTCCCTCAGAGAAGTCCTTCTTTCCCACTGCACCTGTGGCACCTACAGCTTTTATTTGTAATTCCTGTGAGCCACACGGTCCTTCCCAGATCACTTCTGAGTTCTGAGCAGGGAGGGTAAGATAAACCTCTCCAGCTAACAACGAGAAATCTATAGCCATGGACAACCAGCAGATCATCGGGCTAATCTCCTCTTGTCCCACTTGAACTGAAGCTTTTCGCAAACAAATATCGATCCATTGTTCCACAGTCACAAATCCTCAAGTAATTCTCTGTGAAAAGCAGAGCTTCTTTTTGTCGGGGAAGCTTTCTTTTAGCCAGAAGAGAGAGGGGGGAAAAAAAAATCTTTCTGTAACACCAGCAGTCACACAGATACTTTGCTCCTGCCCACAGACCAAGAACTCCCCACGTAGGATTTGGACATAATTTGACTTTTCTTATAGCTGTGCTATTGAGTGTACTCTGCTTTTCTTGCTCACACTTCACCTCTTCACTGGGACTGCACTAGAAGCCTTCCCCGGCTTACTTTCCTGTCTGTAGAGTTTTCTTCTTTCTCGACTCCAGAATGAAGGTGACAGACAGTGCCATGGCTCCATCCGAGATGTCATCCTCTTATTTTTGCAGGTCCCAGTACACAGCCACATGCAGCAGTGGCTGGTCACAGTTCCAGGCATGGTTTGTCATTGCTTAATCTAAAACATCCAAGTTTATATTGTCAGAAATAAGAGATGCTACCAGCTTTAATGAAAGTGGGGAAGAAACAACAACAAAAACAACATAAACCCAGCAGGAGCCCTGGCTGAGAGAGCTGTTGCAGAGAATAAGTATTTTGCTTTTCCTCTTTGCTATGTGAATGATAATAGTTTCTTTCCTACCAGCACATCTCAGCATGTCCACACTGGTGTTATTTTCACCAAGGTGGTTGAAGTAAAAAAAACGCAAAAAACCCCAACTCAATCAGCTAAAAAATATAACAAGTGTTAGGCTGGAGGTGGGATTACATAACATTGTGAAATGATGATCACATCCCAGAGGAAACATTCACAGAACTGGATGTACCAGGAGTCTGAAATGATGGGAAGAAATTAAGCACAACCAGGCCGCCAAGCCCTTATGATGGAAACCACACTGAGATGCTCCACACCACTAAATGGTCTCAGTGGTTTGCACCAGAATGGTGCTCTGGTTCAGTGGGGAAGAAGCTGAGGAAGCACAGACAGGACAGTGCCTAGAGTTTATCATCAAAATACAGCACAAACAGGAGGAAGGGGAGGTGGGAGATGAGCCCAACTCCTCTATTTTATTAAACAGAAGAAAATTTTGGCGAACAAAAAGACATTTCATGTTCTCATAGCTCAAAAGATCTCTGTTGCCTTTTGAAATTTAACTTGTGTTAGCAGGTGGATCTCTCATGAGAAATCACAGCTCTTCAGACTGGGGCTGTAGGTGACACTATTGTCTGCATTGCAAAAAGGGAAAGCAGATGATCATCACTGATCTTGAAGAAAATAAAATATTTTTTCAGATAAACAGACCTTTACAGTCGAGAAGAATAAGAAGGGAAACGCTCAGCTCTGCCATTTTTAGTTTTAAATGCTTTTTGCTCTTATTCAACTCTCAGGTCAGAGACAATTTCACTATAATCAAAATCCCAGATCTACTAAAGATTATTCCAAAACCTTGTCACCCAGTTTAATTGTTTTCATTATCTTTGGAGTTTTATTATTCTAATTATCTGTGTGCTTTTATTATCCTAAATATTGATCTTTCCTTCTAATTAAGCCTATAGTTAAGATAGGAATATCTTGAACCTGTTTGTAACAAATAAAGCAAACCTTTATCCCCTTGGTGCCATAATGGGAGATGGAATCCAACATCTGGAAAACTTCTAAACAGCTGAATTTCGTTTACAGAATGTGAGAATCTCGATTTTGTGCCAGTTTCTACACAGAACCGAGGAGCAGAGCATTGCCAGCTCCCTGACACAGACAGCTGGACTGCAGTGGGGGGCTTTGAAGGGAAGAAACCCCTCATCCCACACCTGAGCTGAACCTGGCACAGTTCAGCTCTCCTGGGCTACACTGGGTGTCACTGCAATGCCAAGGTTTGGCAAGCAAATCCTTCTCTCCTGTGTCTTGCTGCAGTCTTCTGCTCCAGCGCTTAAGAAGTTATCATGGCATGTCATATTTCATTTGGAAAATCTATTTTGCACGGGTTCTTCTGCAATTTGCACGTGCTTTGCTTGCTCCTCACAGCATTTCACGTGTAACAGGCACTTGTAGTAAAGGAAGAAGATATATGGTATGGTTTTCTGTTCAAATTTGAGTTTGTTCCTGCTGAGCCACGACTTTGATGCTAGACAGCAGTGGAAGTAATGCCTGAACTCACAGAATTTTAATGGTTTTTTTTTGAAAGATTTACAAAATGCATTAAAGTGGTGTATAAGCACAGAGTATTAACAATTATGTGGCAAATAAATTATTAGCTCTTTATGTTGCATGATAATATTTTTCTCTTGCATTTTCTTCACAAAAGGACCCCTGTTAAATATTTATGCAATAAAAGATAAAGTTGGTGATGCTACAGAGAAAACAATTAGGCTTTCCTAACAAATTCCTCCAGTAAATTAAATGACATGTTCCTGAATTTTGAAATCTTTCCCCACTAATTATTTCAAGGTGTATTCCAGGATGGCATCTGGCTTTTAGTACACTGTTTTGCACGGAGTTGTGTAGACAAAAATAAAAACAAAACTCAGGATAATGATCCTTATCCTAGAGTGGGTGTAGGAATACTGAAAATAATCCAAATAAGCATTCAGGCTCCTGTGTCTCATCTTCTAATGCACAGTTGTGATTTGGGATAAAGCCATGGAGGCCTTCAGCAGAAATAAAAAGTCCTGATCAAGTATTTTCCATCCTGGGGCAGGGGGAACAAAAGACGGATCTTGTGCAACTGTCTGAGCGAGCAATGATAGTGTGAGACATTGCACCAAATGAAGCAAATCCATCCTTGCAGACAGCAGAAAGTGGTGATTACTTTCACTCTCCTCAGGTTTTCTGATGAGCAAGAAGCAGCCCTGGTACAGCTGTGCAGCAGGACAGCCTTTGCTGGATATACAGGGCACAGAGAGCTGCAGAACTGCATTCTTGTTCCTAAAGCAGGACACGCTACAGAGTCCCATCAATAACACAGCCTACAAAATTGTGACAGTCCCAATGATTTGATTTGTAAGGTATGCAAAAATCCCTTAGTCAGAGATGGAAAGGGATCCAGTATCAAGCTGAATTCTGCTGACAAAACATTATCATTGTACCTGAAGAAGTAAAAACGCTCATTCAGTTCCAGAGAAGGCACATTCCAAGCAATCTCTGCAAGAGCTAGAGAAATTTCTGACTTTAATTCCAGGGCATGTCTCAGACAATGGTCTGGCCAGACACTACCACTCTGCATCTTCCTGTTCACGTTCAGATTCATCTGAGTGCACACAAGCTCCAGACTGGGAAATTCAGAGCAGCCTTCTGCATTGTAGCAGCTTTATCACCTGCTGGAGCAGCTCTGTGCTGCCCATCTGACAGGACTGCCAATTCATTTTAAACTTGATTCTTAAAAGCAGATGCACAGCTTCAAAACCTCCTGGTCTGTCACATATGGAGATGCCATCTGGTTTGTTACTGCTCCAGTGTGACCCAGTCACTCGGCTCTTTCCTTCAAGATCTACTGAATGCCAAGACAAAGTGAACTCGGCGACAGAGGGGGGAGGAAATTCAGATTTGCTTTCCATTCTGCCTTGACTAAGAGGATGAATAGGCAGTAGATATTTATTCTTAAGTACCACGTAACATTAAGAAGCATAAAAACTGCATATGAAGGACAAGGGTAGCTGAACAGATGAATCACACAGTAACCAGCATGTTCCTTTATTTTTCATCACCTGAAGTGCCTGTTCTCTCCTGTGGCCACCTGTGCACAGCTGATGGTTCTCCAGGAACAAGAGAAGCATATTTACTTGCCACCCTCGTTTCTTCTTCAGTTTTGCTCTGCATCAGAATCGTACAGGTAAACAAAAATAACCTGCTGAAACATTCTACTCATTCAGGTAAGTAAAGCATTCAAGCTTTAGATTGACCTTGACATGCACAGCCAGAACCTGCACATTTAAAAGTTCAGGCACAATAAACACATTTTTCTTGAACAGTGAATTGGAGAAACGTGATTGAGACGTGAAGCCACTGATATAACTGATAGGAAAAAAAATCTTGTCAATTAGGATCCCAAGGGGAAAAAAGAGTCCTATGGAGTGCTTGAAAACCTCATGCTTAGCTACCCGTTAGATTAGGAAGGATGGTAGAATCATTTCCATGGCTCACACTATTTCTAGACTCTGTGCCCATCATCCCTAAAATGCCAGCAAGAAAACTCAGAAGAGCCCTCTCATAGCAAAGAAAAGGAAGAGAAGATCTAAATCAAAATCCTGGATACCACCAGCCAATTAGCAGCTTCAGCACAGGTGTGAGCCAGCCTTCTCCCTGCTCCACATCTTGTCAGTCATGCACAGGTAATGCTCACTTTCATCCTTAGTTTATCTCTTTTATCAGGTTTTTAGGACAATGACCATGATAATAAATGACCCTGTTGCTCCCACAACACAAATGGAAGTCAGCACTTGCTACTGTACATGGAACAAGGGGAAATATGAAATGATCATGAGGGGACATCAGGCAAAAGAACACTAGTCAGACATTTTAAGGCCATTACCTTAAATCTGTAATAGCTTTCAAGCTCATAGAGGTCTTTATATTGGCAAATCATTACTTTGGACAAAGATACAGAGATTGGAATAATAGATTTAGACCACTCTATACCTGGTTATGGTCCAGGCCTAGTTCCACATCTTTGACAGAGCACATACAAGGCCTCTGAAAATAATCCAGTCCAGATCCAGCATTTTGAGGCATCGATATGAGCAAATAGTCATAACCTGTCAAGGCTTCCCAGATACCGAAATGAAATCTTAATAACAAACCTGAGATATAATTCCTCTGATAAACCAAAGGATACCACAAACGCCACACTGCTGCTGTCAAAACAGCTTTGCTTTGAGAAACCTCTGGTGCTAAAACATGAGTCACATGGGCTTCCCACTTGCAGAAAGCATCCTGGGTGATTCAGAATCTGCTAAGATGTCACATCACCCTTCAGCCATGTCACTGCTGGTGCTTCAGGAAAGGTATTCAAAGGAAACTCTTGTCTGCACACCTGGAAGGCACTTACTTCTCTTTTGCTGTTACTAACACAGAGAGCTTAGACCACATTAAAAGAGCTACTCCACATAGGCAAAGGTCTTCCGTTTCACTGAGCTGCGCCCATGCTGCCCTCAGAACCTGTATTTGTTCAAAGTTTCTATTTCAGGATGGCACCTGGCTGAGGCTAAAGACTGCTGGAAAATGAGGAAGCCACCACTTCCTTTTGGACTTTGCTCTGTGCAGTCAGCCTCAGCAGTAGTACTGCTTCTGGCTATGTTATGGAATCAGTCAGGTGAACCTACACTGAACACACGGGGCCCTTTCCACGCTCTCAGATGTGTGTCAGATGTGTCCGTCACCCCAGGGGACGGCAGTGCCCTCTCTGTACTGCTCCAGCCCCACTATCTTTGTCACTGAAGGTGCCATTCTGGTGTCAGCGTCCACAAAGGTTAGATCCCACCCACGTACAGCACACAAATTTGTATGCTTGTCCCCTGGTCACTCCTCCAATGTGCTAAAAGGAAACTCCTGTTGAGAAGAGTGGATACGAACAGGGTTTGGTGATGACAAGCACTTGGCAGTTTGTTAGCTTGTGTGGACACTGACAAGCTTTAGTAGAGGGATTTTTCAGCTTTCTGCAGCATTCTGTGAGAACTCTGTGTCTCTCACGAAAACTGCGCAAAACCCTGCTAGGGGTTTTTGTAAACTAATTCTTTATCTTTGCACCTGCTGTTGTTCAGTTAGTGTTGTTATGGTACACTAAGGAAAATATTTTGAAATGGGTGTTGTACAGCCTCCACCAATCATTCTAGGAGGTGGCTGACCAAGGGACCAATAGTCCTCTGCTACTCTTGCAAATCAAGTTATATAAACCGATTTATAATTAATTAAATAAGCCATTTTCTCCAGATCTTGGTTGTGTCATTTCTCACCGTCCCGGGTACAACAGCGACAGGCTTGGTCACCCAAAGACTTACCAAAGTCTCAACAAGGAAACCTAATTACAGCATGATTAATGCCAGTCATTCACCCCCACGTGCTTCCAAGGATGGTGTTTTTCCACCCTGGCACCTATAACATAGGTAATGCTGTGTGGCTAAAAGGCAGAAGCAGGAATGCACAGAGCCAGATGGGAACTGAGGAATGCAGGGTGTCTATGAAACGGAGATGGTTATAGGCAGTGCAATTAGCAATCTGTGTATCTGCCTGGCTACGACTCCCCAGGTCAGAACACACTCGTATTGTTTCAGTGCTGAGGAACATTTATTTGCTATTGCAAGAGGCTATGGAGCAAAACCCTCCAAATAATCCTACCCTGAAAACATTTATCAATTAGTGGCAGGCAGGAGAGAGCCCCACCACATGCTGATGTCACTCCAGTGAAGACTACAGCAAGAAACTGCCCCACACTTATGTTCTGTTGAATATTTTTCCTCTCAGAGTTGAGGGTGCACAAACACTACAGTCACCTGCAGTGAAAAGATTCCTTCAATTCAAACTAAAGTCAGGGAGCTATAACACTGCACATTTTTCTCTCATCTTGTCTCAGGTCCATTTCCATCATTTCACTTGTGCCCAAGAGCTGCTTTCTCTGCAAACAGGCAGAATTCTCACCTTTACTGAGCACAAATCCGTGCCAATACCCAAATCAAAGAGGCTACAAAAGGGAGGATGGGAGGATTTGGTTCTTCAGGACTGATGCTCCAAACTGATTTTCACGCCACTCAGAGAGCATTAGCTTGGGTCTGACTTTTCATGAAGGCTTGGCCCAGCAAGTTCATGGCAAGAGCTGAAGTAATGATGGGATTGTTGACAACCTCTGAAGATGATTTCTGAACCGGCAAAAACTCAGATGCACAAAAAAACCCCAACAAGCCCTCAAAAAACCCAAACATGAAAACAAGCCAAAAAAACGCACGGCAGAGCTAAGGCAGGAAATGTGATGAAATCCTCTCTATTGCCTTCATCACTTATTTTTTCAATCTTCAGGTTTTCAGTGCACAGAAATCTCAGAGGAATGCTTCTCCTTTTCTATGTCTGTTCTGAACCTGGCTTTTTCTTTTTTCTTATGGAATTTAATATATTCTTAACATGAAACATTTAATGCCTGTTGCACAAATGTCTAATAAAATTCAGCCCTGTGGCTCTTTTACTGTCAAGCTAAATAGGATCCATTTGAAACAAACATGCAGCTTTAAAATTTTCTCATCTGAATGTTCCTATCTTTGAAGGGAGCAATTCTCTTCTCCCAGCCCCTACAGATCAACAGGGATTTAGAGGAGCAGTAGGTGGGAATCTTTCAGCTTTGGTTTTGTTTTGCCAACCCAGGGTTTTAGATGGCAGAGCTGTACCCTACTGCACTGAGGAAAACGAATTCTTCCTTAGAGGCACTGATTTTAGCAGGTATTAGAAGTGTACACAAACAGAAGAAGAAAAGCAGCCCCAGACATTTTCAAAGGAAGGAGAAAAGGGGTTGAGATATGGTACAAAGGATAACTACTGCAAAGAAAAGTCTTTTTCTAACTTAGCCCTCACATTGCTCAGAACCAATCACTCTTTCCCTAACATGTGAGGAAGGCTTCAGTCTTTAAAGACAGCTGTTAGTTTTAACTTTTTTTCAGCAGTCACCCCTGGAGAAAATCAGTGGTGGTTAGCAGGGCTGGTTTTCCTGGGATTTTTTCCTGCCCTCTAAACCTGGAAGTTTAGAGAAGCCTCCCAGGAAGGTGTCATTAGCTTTCAGGACGGCATTTCTGGAAGGCAGAATGGTCAGAGTACTTGCTCTGTGGTGGCCTCTGCTGCAGCACTCACAGAGGTATGTAAATAAAGAGCTGCATTTAATATACTGATTATCTGTTGTCTCCTCCACAGGGAGGCTGATCTGCACCTCTCATGTTTCTTTAACATGCAACAGCATGTCCTCTTCTACACAATATCTAGAAGAAACACCTCCGCTCTCTGAATAATGAAGCATCTTTTTACTTTGAAAGAGGAAAAAAAAAATATTATAAAAGCACATGCTGCAGGTAATAGTGGCTTTGAGAGATTATGTGATTAAGCATGTAAATGCAGTTTTACAGGTAGAAAATATGACTTAACTGGTACTTTTAGGGGGAGAAAAGGAAGTAATTAAACCTTCATTTTGTTAAATGGGTAGGTAAGGAATTTTAAATACAAAGAGGGAGAGAGAAGGATATTGTTCATGCAAGAACTTCAGACTCAGTGTTATTACACTGAGCATGCAAACAAAGCTTATATCTAACTAAACATTTCTTTTAAATGAATCATGACATAAAAGCATTAATTCAGGCTTCCAATTAATTTTCCAAAAGAAATGATAATTATATTTCTAGCAATTAGCATTTCTGGTTTGCAAACACGTTTTAGCCACTTCATTCTTATGCAGCACAAGAATAAAAGCTGAGAGCAGAAAATAAGTCAGTAAACCAGAAAGTCCTCAACGCTGCAAAATTCAGGATGAAAAGGACAAAGGTAACTTCCAGTGACATGCAGAGCCCTGTGGGGCTTAGGGGTTTTAATTGGGGAGCAAAGATTTCTACACCACCAGCTATCCATTACATGATGCCTCGCATCCTTCTTTGGCCTGTGGCCATTTCTGTGGAGTTCCTGCAAACTGAGGCTATCCTTGAGCTCTCAGCACCAGGTTTGTGTTACATCTCCCCCTGTGAGGACACAATGGGACCCCCCTCACACTGCCAGAGCCCTGATGCACAGACCGCTGGGCCAACCACCATTGCTTAGATCAGAAATAAAAAGCCAAAGCATAAATACATCTTTGGGCACATCCGATACGGCTCAGGCATCACTGCACAGTGACACCTGTACCTTAAAATGCCTCACTTTCTGCAGCCAGCAGGTTGTGCGGGTGACCTTTGGCAGAGCTCAGCTGTGACCAGTTGAGAAATACAAACCCAGCCCCTTGCAAGAAGCCCACAGCGTTGCCTTTGCACCAACACCAGCCATGTTCACTGAGAGGTGGTGGGGTCTGACAGACCCAGCACACCACAGCTGTTCCAGAGACCTTATTCCACCCCTTTCTGGCCCTTTTCCCAGCACAAAGGATTCTTGAGCAAGACACTTTGCATCTGAGTATTCGATGGCCAGCACAGAGCACGTCCACAGCGTTTCCTTTGCCTTTTATGACAGGGATGTGCTTTCAGTGCTCACACTGCTCAGCAAAACGTGATCCCTTTGCACTGAGGTATTTTAAAAACTATCCAAGCTCCAAAGCTGTTGGATGTATCTCTGTGCAACCACAACTCTGCAATCACCATGCCCTGGTAATTTAGGGTGGAGTGGTACCATTGCATAATCCTTGCTGACTGATTTATAAAGTCCTAATGCAGAATAGCATCAAACTTCAGTGCCTGTCCCTAAAATTCTCTCTCATATTTATTCTGCTGTTTTGTCTACCTGCACTTTTTTTTTTTAATAGGAAAGTGTTTAAACAGCTCTTTCACATATTGATTAGGCTGGTACTCAAAGAAGAAGGGAGGTGATTGATGAATATACCTGTTCATTTAAAGCAGGTCTGAGGCAGCACCGAAATTAGTTGCTGACTTAAGTAATTTAGTCACAAAATTATGCTCATGTAAGTAGCAGAGTATTTCTGCTGTGCAGTCAGAAAGTCAACTTTGGATGCTCCCAACAAACAAGAAGAAATTCTGTGTGTGACTTCTTTACAGCAACTTAGATCAGTGTCAGACTGGTGGATTTATGCAGGAAACACACAGAGTTAAGGGTTGAAAGCCCACTGCTTTTTTAGCCAGGGATAAATCATCCCATGTGGAATTTGTGAGGCTGTTATTTGTGAAGCTGAATGGGGAACTTACACTTTTTCCTTTCTAAATACACGTCAAGGCTAGAAGGAATTACAGTGCTACACACACAGTGAAACCTGTTCCAAGCACCTTGACACATTGGTAAGACAGAAATTACCTTTGAAAGTCTTTAAAAAACCAAAGCCTGTCTTGATTGTGGCTGGGTTTTAATAGAGGTACAGCAGAAATGCTTTCACAGCTTTGGAAACTGCTTCAGCAGGCACAAAAATTCAGATGTCTTAGAAGGACAGAGAGGTAGGAATGCTGCTTGACTCCATGCAAAGTAAGGCTGGCCCATGCTTACAGCACTTTTCACCAAGGGTAGGGAGGCATTGCAGAGGAATGAGAACCCCCACCCAGACTCTGGCAGTTCTGGGCAAGCACTGAAGATGCTGCTCGGTCTGTAGGACTGGAAAAGTGCTGCTCCAAGAGCATTCCCACTCCTGTGCACCTGGAGGTGTCCAGCACCAGCCACTGCCAGAGAGGAGACAGGACTGGACAAGGGCTGTGACCCAAAAGAGCAGCTTCCCTGTGCCCACTGGGTAGGATGTGCTATAGAATATAAAAACAACGACTGCAGCCTGCCTCATACTTGTCTGGTTTTGTATCACGTCGTGTTTGAGGGCCCTTTCTCCAACTCAGAAGCAAGTGGTCCAGCACACATCCAGAATAAATATTTAAAACACAAGTGCAAAGAAAAGCTCCCTTGTCTTTTCTTTCTTTGCCAATCTCTTCATCTCTCAGCATCACTAGCAGGCCTGCTGTTTACAGAGCAGTGCCAAAGCCTGATTAGGGATGCATCTTTAAGAAAATAACGCGGGGAAAGAAAGGAACAGATATCCTTGAGATCAGATGATTCCCCGAAATGTTTGATCTCTCAGATCAAATGTGGTGTTTTTCCTCCCACTGTGCCTCTGTGTGTGCATCTGCACCAGGTTACTTGCAGGTCCCACAGTCCTTAGAATTCCTGATCACAGTCATGGGAGAATCACTGGAGAAAGGAACAAACATTGTCCATTAAAAGACAGCCTTGAGTTGTTTTTTGCCAGTTTTCCTGCTTTAGGCTAATACTTTGGTGTTCATTCAAACCACTGAAGTCTCTTATCAGGGACAGCACAGCACAGAACTTGAAATAGAAAACAGAGGCAATCTGAGTTTCCGTAGAAAATATTAGAAGACTAACTTTGAAATGTCTTAATTTTAAATTTCTTTCTTTCCACAGTTATCTTTCCTTAAAAGCAAAACGATGACAGTAAAGTAACAAAAGGAGGAAAAAAAAATAGAGGTGAGGGAAAAAGAAACTAAAAAAAGCAGAAGAAAAAAAAAAACTGGGATGAAAATATTACTTCCCTGGGGTTTCTGTTCTGCTTTTTTCTATATATCATCCTAACTGCAGAACACGAAAAAGATCTATTAATCACATTAAAGCGCAACCATCCATTAAAAAGTATTTTAATATTACCTGTCTCAGAAAACATAAAAATCTCCTGACAGCCATATCATTTTCCTGACTCACTCGCCCCTTTTTCATGAAATGAAGTTTATACCAAAGGAAACCCAGGAACTAATGAGGGTCTGTATCATCATACTCCTGAACCTTGGTAACCTGGAGTCACTAAGGGTGGGAATGCAATGGTAAGAACTAACACTTCCACCAGAGCACACCGGGTTTTCTCCATTCTCCCCACTCCTGCAGGCTCAGCAGAGCTCTCGAGGAGAGCCAGGGACCTGGGGGCCCTTTCTTGGTCTGCCTGTCAACCTCCAAGCTGTCCTTGCCAGACCAGAGCAGTGGGACACACATCCCTTATCAGTGTTGGGACATTTTTAGCTGCAAAGCTGACTACAACAGAGCCACTGTGTAAATGCTCTCCTACTCTTGCTTGATATCCAGCAGAGCTCACGTCCTGCCACAGCTCAGAGTTTGACAGACAATAAGAGATAAAGAAAGCCAAGTGCCTCTCGTTGTTTAACAGGCCTGGAGGGGCAAAATCACTGGTCAACCACCCAAAAGAATCTCATCTTTTAAACTCTCCTTTTGAACCCATTTCAGTTTTCAGGTAACCAAGAAACTCATCTTTATTCGTTGGCAATTTTTTTTTTACAGCTGCCTGTAATCTCCCAACTTCAAGACTGAAAATCATTTAAAAACAAATGAGCTTCCCTGCAGATAAAATTCAGAGTCTCTCTGAGCTTTCAAGATAATAAAACTAAAAGGCAACATTAAGTTGAAAGGGGAGATGAAAAACAGAGGAAACCAGAAATTCCCATAAAGTTCAGAATTAAGCCTTAAGGCTAGAAGAAATGGACAGAGAGTAAATTCTTCTTTTCAGTATGCTATTTTATGGAAGTGGGATGAGAGCAGCAGCAGAGCACAGTATCTCTATCTTGTTAGCACTGTTCATATTCTCATGTGGTTTTGTATGTGTGTGTTTGTACTCCAGCTGGGCCTGGTGCCATCACATATTAGATATTCACAGCTTCAGACTTCATGGCCAAGATTTTCAAAAAGCTCCAGTAGCTTGAGGTGCCTCCAGTGCTGAAACATCCTAAGGCAAGCAGCTTGGCAGCACTCTCAGTAAAGGGCTTTTTAAGGCCTCTCAGGCTGGACACTCAAATAGGCTGCTCCCCGTAATCATCAATTTGTGACAAAACCTGGCAGTGGCACAAGGCACATTTCCATGTATATAAACTGCTGATGGAGTTGGTTGGTGGCTTTGGTTGGACATGGCAACAACATCTGATACCAAATACAGCATAACTGTAAACCTGCCTCTCTCTCCTCCATCCAGTACTTCAGCATTTTAATGAAACTGCTCCGGGAACTGCACCTCTTGTTTGTCTAATACCAAGTATTGAAATAAATTAGCTCATTTTTCTACATATTCTTTTGAACCCTCAGATGTTTTTACAGATTCTTACAGACTTGAAAAAGTTGTATGCATGATAATTGAAATTATACTCAGCATATGATTTTGTCGCTTTTATAAAGTTTCCCGTTTAACTTGAACAGGTGCCTTGGAAACAACTGCAGTTCAAACATCCTTAATCCTATTCTCTTCCCATGAACATTCAGCAGTACAACCTCGTCCTTGTTTAAGCTCACAACACTTGACCTTTCTCTAAAACTGGCTGCAAATGTCCCTCTCCATGGCAGTTCAGCTGCACTGGTCCCAATACCATGGAGGGAGCTGTTCCCCAGCTGCTGTGAGGGAACTGCTCATCCTCTTTCACTCTACAACTTCTGACAGCCTTAGCACGTGTAAGAAAGAGACTTATTCATCAGAGAAGATGACACGCACTGGGTCATCTGTGGAAAAAATAACAGCTATTTTATTGGAGGAGTGAAAAGTGCCTTTAATAAACAGAGAGGGCAGGATGGAGGAAGGCTCTTGGGCAAGCAAATGAAAACAGCTCGCCCAAGAAGAGGTTACATCTCTCAGCACATTCTGTAAAGCTTTGCATACGTGCAAATGCCCCCCTGCGCTTTTGCACATCAGCACAATGTAAAAGACACGATGACTCTATGGGGGAGGGAAAAAATTAGGCCAAAGGAGCTCCTGTTCACACGACTGTTCCAAAGGAGAGAAAGGGAGAAAGCGGCAGCACAGTGGTTTGCTCAGATGGATTCCAGAGGCCGTGTCCAGGCATTCCAGAGCAGTCAGGCTGTGGGTGCCAGCTGCAGAGCAAGGAGGGTACCAGCAGAGGTGCTTCTGAAGGAGGAATAGAAGACAGTGGCTTCTTGCTACAAACCAAACCCTCTGAATCCCTGCCTTCTCCCCACACCGGATTGCTGTGAGAGCAGAAAATACATTCTCACACACTGCTGTTTCTAAGAGCACGTGCGGTGGCACAAATCCATGCCAAAGAGTTCTTGTGCTCCAGTAACCGAGCACTGCCTCCAGTGTCACACGTCAGCAAGGTGTGAGTTCACAAAGGGCACCAGGCCCTTGTGGCAGCTCAACATTAATGTGCTGAAATAATAACTGTGGGCTGTCTTCAGCAGAGAGAAGGGAAAAGCCAAAACGCTGTTTGACCTTCAACGTAGCAGCCTCTTCTGCATCTACTACAATCCTCAGGCTGAAAAATATCCTGTCCCTTCTGAGAAGGAGGAAGAAGATCCATATGCAGCAAACAGGCAGATCAAATGAATCACCATGTGTAGAGCAGTAATTATCAGCGTGGGACTGAGGGGTCTGTGATCCTGTTTGCTACATCAGAGAAACAGCGAAGATTCACCGGAAAGATCCCATTAGTCTCATCTCACAGCAGAACCCCAAAGCTGCCCTAAAGGCACAGCGTGCCCACAAACAACATTCCTTAGCAAGATCCAGGCACTGGAAGGTTTCACTGCTGTCAAGCAAGATTTCCAAACTGAGCTTTTATTTTTCTGTTCTAAATGGAACGAATGAAAATAAAAAGTAGACTAGAATTACTCTTGGTTTGCTGGCCCACACCAGGAGATGTCTGGTGCTTGCGCCCTCACCTCTTTCTGTCCAAAAGAATTCACAGCACAGTGCTCTAGGTTGTGTCTCAGCACTGTCTGAATGCACTTGAGTCTTTTAGACCATATTTAAAAGATCACAGTAAGTAAGTGGAGTGTGTTTTCAGCTACATTGCCTTCAGTCAATTAAACACATCTTTTAAGAAATATGAAAAATGTAATTATTTGGATTGGATCAGCTAACTCACCGTGCAAGTCCGGGACTACCTCATCTTTCTCTAAAAATAAAAGAATCAAAAATACCCAGCAGAATTCCCAGTCTGGGACCAAGTTCCAAGCAGGACTGTGAGAGGGGTCAGAGGAAGCATTCTGATAAAGAATTGCCACATCGTTTGAGAGAGGAGAACTGCAGGATTTGCCATCTGCAGCCATTTTCAGAAGTGACAGAGACAGCACCTTCACCTTCATCAGCTGGAGCCAGAAAGAGCCAGTCCAAGGAAACACTTTGGGGTTTTTTTTTCTGCTGCTTCTGGAGAATAAGGTGAACCCTAATCAGCAAGGCATGAAACTGAGATCACTTACAAGAAGTGCTGGGAAAGGTCAAAATTCTCTCAAATTTGCAGGAAAGTCCTACACCAGTTTTGATCAAGATGGTGAAGCACAGATTGAGTTTAAAAGCAAAACCCCCAAACAGCCTGATGCTGTCCTTAGTGGAACCTCACATTATCTAATCTAACTATAAAATATTTAGTAGTTTAAAATTCAGTCATGTCAGCTGGAGTCTAATTTCTCTTTCCCCTGTGGATTTCAAGTGTCTTTTTGAAGCTTTTTGACATTAAAAAAGCAGAGGGGGAAAAAAAAGAAGGAAGTAGAATTTGGAGTAGGACTTCTGTACTTCCCATACAGCTTTGTGCTAATAAATAGGGGGGTGGGGGGTTTGATTGAAAGAATAAAAGGGGAGAATAAAGGTAAAGTCACTCCTCCAACATACACAGCACCTAAACCAAAGCTTGTTCAGTCTGTCAAAATGGCTATTATGCACTAATTCACATCCAAGAATGAACATTTTATAGAAGACACAGGCAGAAGTAAAATTTTTAATCACTAAATGTTGAGATTTATACTTTCATTTCTTTTTGAGGTGGGAAAAAACCCCAAACAAATCCTCAATCAAATAACCCCAAAACTAGAGCAAATAATTCCATAATCTAGAATAGGAATTACTGACCTGGGAGGTGGCAGAGATGAGTTCAAATCCCACTTCTGAATCATTTCAGCCTAAGCTGTGCCACAGTTCACAGTTAATTTAAGTGTACGGCTCCAGGGGAAAAAAAAAAAAAAAAAGCCATGACGAAAAAAATTCCACAATAAAACAGAAAATTCACGGCCTGGTGGTTCAACCACACACCTACAAGTGTGTTTGACAAATCCTTTACAACAGCCTTTCAAAGATTACTGTTCTGCCTTGTCAAGATAGCTGTGACATTTTCCTGAAGAAGTTGTGTCTTTTTGAAACCAAAGTTACCTGCGGTTGAGAAATGTAATGAATGGAATAAGAAAGAATGAGCTTTTTGGCCTTAGCAGGAAAAAAACCCCACGTTACTTGAAAAAATATATGGAATGCAATCAATCAGCAGCAGTGAATTTTAATTAATCTGCCTAAATCCCACAATTTACCTTGTGGCCTGGTGAAAAGAGGGCCTGAAAACAAAAAAAGCCCAAGGAATTCTGGAATACTGTTCTGATACAAGGATCACCAGAAGCTACTCAAAGGTCTGCTTACATGCTGCTTAGGTTACAACACAAATTAAAAATTGCTGTCATCATTAAAATCATATATAAAATCATTAATTTTTGCCCTGGATAATAATATTCATAATAGCACACCAGTTGAGCACAAACAAATAAGTATTAAATTAGGAAGTGGGACATCAGGCTTTTATGTCCTCCAACACTCACAAAGGCATTTTTCCAATTCAACACAAATCTTAGAACTAAATTCATGACCTTTCTCTTGTTGGATTTTTGTTGTTGCTGTTGTATTAAGAAACATAAATTGTATTTCATTTCCATCAAAGTACCAATCAGCTTTTTGCTTCCCCAAGCATGGCTGAATTACAGCACCTTTTGCACTTTGATTTTTTGGCCAGTTCAAAGAGCAGGCAGTGGAAGAGAAAGATGTTGGAATAAGATGGCAAAGCCAAGCATTTTCAGTTATGATGTACAACAGATGTCAAACTCTGCAATGCATATCACACTGCTAATCTAGGTTTGCTATGGTGATTAGAGGAAATCACCATTTGAAGTAAATAAAATAATTTGCTGAAATCTCTGTCACCTCATGAAGATGCAGACATTCCCATATTTTTGCAATTGCTTCATTTTGCAATGAAATAAATACTAATTTTACTGGGGAAAAAAGATATTGAGAACTCAACCTTAAACAATACTTGTACTCTAGGAAATTGAAAATATCAAAATTCAGCTCTTGTTCCTGTGACACAAAGAAGAACGAGAATCTTTCATCCAAAACAGTAAAGACTAAGAAACTGCAAAAAGATATTTGGGAAGAGAGGAAGATGCTATGTTTGAAACAAAAGCTTCTGTTCTCAAAAGACAACAGATGAGAGTTAATTGCTTCATAATGGAGAAAGTATTGAAGTATGAAAACAATCTGCATTTTGGAGAACTGTTCTGTGTCCACAAGTTAAGAGTTCATTACTAATGTTTTCTTCATTTCTTTTAACAACACTGGCACGAAATTCCTACAATAATTTGTCAGCTTACATCAGATCTCCATGAATTTTAGCAGATCCCAGTTCCATTCTGGAAGTGTTGGAAGCAGATAACAAAACAAGTGTTTATGTGGATACAGCTGCTTGATAAACCAAGGTAACAAAACAGCCTCTTTCCTGCACCTGAGAAAGACAGTGAGGGTTCCACTAAAAAAGCCCCTCAAATAAACAAAAAAAGGCATCAGGAACTTCACCACAGAATCAGGAGCAGTCATTGTCTGGTTTTCTCATAGAGGAAAAAAAAAAAAATTAAAGCCCCAGTTTCCTGCAGGCATTAACACAGAGAAAGTCAGCCATAAACCACATTTTACAGCATCATTAAATCGACCAGAAACCACGGGTTTACCATGGTAAGTACTATACATATTCTTAAAAAGTAAGCACACACACAGACACCGAGTTTGTACTTGGAAAATGTAAGACCTGTGATAAAAAACATCCTTGGCTCGATTCTGGAAGTCTCCTTGCCCCTTTCCAGAGGTGACCTTGGAAAAGAAACACAGCAATTTCTCCTCTCGGCCTGGGATCCACCAAACATCCCCCCCAAGGTCTCAGTTTCCCCTCTCTCACCCCAGCTCCCCATTTGCCCAGCTACATCTGTTCTGTGACTCTTGGACACTTCTGGCATCAATCTCAGTAAAATAAGCTGCTGATACCCACAGTGAGTTCCAAGTGCTGAGCAACGGCCCTTGGAGGCAGTTCTGCCTCTCTCATTACTGTACCTTCTACCACAGGCTTAGGCACTTCAGAAATGAATCACAATATATGGAACGTCCATTGTCCACAGAATAAGTTCATCACGGTCCCTCCTTACTGAAATGCTTTCAAGTACATATCTTCAGCTGCTGTGTCCATTGGAAACCCCAGTTCATCCAAAATTCATCGCGATAGGCAAGCGATTTAAGATGTTCCTCCCCACACTTCACTAACTGAAGCCTACTTTGGGTGCCTGTTTCAAAAGCATGGAAATACTAACCCGAAGTTTCCTTCAAAATACAGTTCGCAAGCCTAGCATGTTATTTATTTATCAGAGGGGGCTGAATTTGTTTCCATATTTCCCTAAAATAAATGTACCATGGAGTATTGAGTTAGTTTAACTAACGTTGCCTTTGTTTTGACCTGCCCGCCAGCTGCACAGCAGTTCAGCTATTAATAAACTGCCAGACCACACCTCATCTCCAACAAAAACTGAATTCTAACATCAGCAAGTATTCTTATTGCAGAGGCTGAATGGACCTTCAAAACCCCAATCACTGGGAAATTCTGCTAAACTAGCAGAAAGTGCCCAGGCTGCCTCTGAGAAAATGGGAGCTTATTTATATGTAAACCCATGTAACACATTCTCCAGGCCTAACTCACGCTGATAAGCTGTTAGCCTGAATAAGTGGAAAAAAAAAAAAGAAAAAAAAGAAAAAAAAAAAATCTTTTTTTTAACATAAAATTAGCTGTTGAACATCCTGCTCCTTCACTCTGTGCCTGATCTGAGCTCTCTCGTTCAATGATATGGGAACAGCAGGAGGGTTTGGAGCCCGGAGGACACCACACATCCAGGAAGGGAAGAGGTGAATCAGCCACACCAGCTAGGAAAAGGACCTTATGGCTGCTTAGAGGGCTTGTCCATTTCTACAAAATCCATGGGTGACACCTGTATTCCTCCTGGCACGAGGGAAGGGATTCTCCAGAGAGGGGAGCTGGAGCGTGCCCCAGGAGTGACCTCCCCTCGGAGCCCTGCACACGGTGAGTGTCTGACTGCCCATCGCCCAGACTGGCCAAGATTGGATCACTGAGGACACTGATCCCTGCTGCTAATTAGTCTCCAATTATCTCTAACACAAGATTGTTCTCCAATCATCTGTCAGTTATTTGTCTTTAGGAACAGCCTTGGAAAACATCATCTGTGACCAGTCACAGGTAGTTTCTTTGTTTCAAGTCTCCCACTTTTTCTCCTTTTCTACAGTTCCAGGTACTGTTCTTCAGTTTGAGATGAACAGCCTATCTTTTTGTTTTAATTGCTGCTGCTAGAGGTGTCACACCTTACCTATAACTGTGCATCCCAGGTGGAATTCATTTCTCCAGCTCACACTGACTGTAATGTTGTGAACAACTCATCTTCTTTATCTGTGGGAAATCTGAAAACTATGATGGATCCCAAGACAAAAGTGTTTGGTTTTTCCCCAGGCAAACTCCTGCAAAAACTTCTTGATTTACTTCATTTAAGTCATATATACTGTTCTTGCTTTCAAATATTTTTCTTTGTTTGAAGTTATTGCTTCTAACATCCCCCAAAAAAATTCAGTTAGAATGTTGGGAGGCAAATATTGAAAGCTGAACTATATTTTAAATATTACCCTAAAAATACCATGAGCATAGGTGGGGTTTAACGTTAAGTTCTCTCCACAAAGTTTTGTACAATGGTATTTTTATACCCTTCTCTGTTTGGACTCTAACTGTCCCTCAGAAAAACTAATTAAGCCCAAACAATACAAAACAAAATCCTGTGTCATGTTCAAGGAACCTGCTGGGACCTTTCTGAGCTGCTGTAAGATAATTTAATGAGTACTCATTAAATTAACATCTACCCCCACAGCAAGTTCAGCAGTGAGAGATATAAGCAGAAGAGCTTTAAATGGCTTTTCCTGCTCTCGGGGCTCCTGCTGTCTCATTTGGTTCAGGCAGCTGGGATTCTGTGCCTCCGCATTCGCGGGAAGCCGGGGCTGCCTGCAAAAGAGCTTCACAAGACTTTGTTTTTACTGTAAATTTCCAGCATTAAGACGAAAAGACGACTTATTAGCCTCAAGCACAGCTGCCTGAGGAATTCCAGCTGTTTCCCCCCAACAGAGCTGCACAGTCAGGGTACCCCACGGCCCTGAACTGGAGGAGGCTCAGGGTAGGGTGGGATCCCTCCCACCAGCACTCACCCTTGGGGTATCCCTTCAGCCACTCACCCACTCTGCAAGCTTTCACCTGCCTGTGTTAATCCTTGATTTCCCAAATGCAGGATGTTTGTGCAAGGTGGTTTTCTACTGGGGAGACTCCTTGTTGGCTTGTAAGAGCCCTTGCCCTGTAAATGGTTTATACCCGACAGAGCCAGGCTGGAGCCAGAGGGATGCAACTGAGACAGGGATGCAGTTTAATCGTACAGCAGGTTTCGTGGGCTGCCCACTAAATAAAAAAAAAAGAAAACCAAAAAAAGAAAACTTTCCTTCTCTAGCAGGTGATTTAGATGCACTGGTAGAGCACTGCACAGATCAATAGGGATGTATCAATGTTTTATAGCAATACTTAGAGGGACGCAAAGAAAACTCAGCCAGGTTTCGTGCTGACTCACATGCCCTGGGTAAAATGGAGATAACTTCACTCTGAACTCAGAGCAGGTTTTTTTTCACAGCCTGCCATGCTGTTTGCTGCCTGGATAACATGCTTGGTTCAAAAGGCATCCAAAGACAACGGGCACTGCGAAAAGGCAAACTGCTTGATACATTTTTAATATTAAGGTACTACAAAACAAGTCACCAGCATTCAGGACCACCCATTAGCAAACAGCATCAATGCATGAGGAATATAATGGTGTATTAGGAGAGTCCATCACTATGTTAAGGACACTCACTCTTTTTTACAAACCCGTTGCTAACACCTCATCTGGGCTTGCACAGACTTTAGCCTCTGTGACAGGAGCATCCAAATTTAAATTTATTCACGTGCACACAATCCTTCTGGCTGATACTGAACTGTTTAAAGAAGCTGTATGCGTCAAAGAGCTGCAGGACAAACTGAGTGGTGGCAGTTAGAAAAGCTGTCCCCAAATGTCCTACAAGTCCTTGGCTTTTGGAGAGCCTAAAAGGAGAAAAAAAACCAACAGCTGATGAATCTTGTTTAAGCTTTTTTTATACCCAAAACAATCCAAGGGACTGCACTGTTGAGCTGGCGAGGAGATAGTTCCCAACTGCTAGGCCCTCACTATGGGTCCAGCTGCCAGATTTCTGCATTCCAAGTGCAGCAGCTCCAAACCGTGGGACAGCTTTTCGGGACTGTGCCGCTGTCAGCCAGGGAAGAAAGGAAGCATTGTAGAGAAACACTCGCTGGGCACGTACCTGCCCTTTGCTACCAAACCTCTCTCAGAGACTGGATTTTAGCTTTTCCTCTGCCAGATTTTCAGAGGCTGTGCTGGAATCATTTGGGAAATAACGCCTGGGGCAGTCTCGCTAAGAACAAACAGATCCTCTGAGCACAACCAGGACACAGCAGAACGGCACAGAGAAATCAAGAAACAAAACTCTGCAGTGAAATTGTGTAGACACAGCTTATCAAAGTCTCGACAACACTTTTATTGCTGCTTGCAGTAGGACTAAAGTAGTGACTTCCCAAATGATTCTCTCAAAGAACGGAGATGAAGACTTTTTTTTTCCTATAATGAGAATTTGGGGGTAGAGGGATTTTTTTTCTGGAAATTAAAGAATATTATATCTCCCCTACAGTGACAGGATATAAAACATCTGCAGACCTCTGTGGCAGTAGTACAAAAGAAGGTTGTAAACAAGAGGTAAGAATAGTCTTTGCTCCCCACAGAATATGTTGGTTTGTTTTGTTCTAATGCTGTGTTTGCCCCTGGGTCATTTGTCACATGGGGCCTTTTGGCAGAGCAGGTGAGATAGAACAGTTTTCCATGGACAATGTTGCTTTAAAAATGAAGAAGGAAGAGGGTATCAGAATTTAGTATTGGATTTATGATGGTGATCAGTGCAGGAATGATTTCAGGTCTTTAAAGATTTTCCTTCTGCCTAGAGTTGTTTTCTCCTTGGCCTTTTTATTTTATTGTGTTTTAAGCATTTGCCTTGTGCACTCACATACTCACTCCCTTTCTCTGTCTGCTCTTGCTTGAATCTGTAGCCCATCTTTCTCTCTGGCTGCAGCTGAACTGCAATAATGAAACCTCCCTTTGTTCTTGAAGCCAGCTGCTGGGAGTAATGGGGGAGCACCGAGGGCAGCAAGGAATCAACCAGTGCACAAAGGACTGAGCACACACCTCCTCTCCACATAAACTGAGCTGATGCACCAGAAGAAAGCCTGAACTGAGGTTCTGCGTGCTGCACATCCCTGCAGAGAATCTCATCCAGCTGAAATGAGTGTTAAACTATATCTGAAACTGAGTCAGACTGGGAGGCACTCTCTATTTACCCTGGTGGCTGGCAGGTTTCTGTCTAGCCAAGCCTCTTACAAGGCTGTAGAAGCAGGGCCTCTGGAGCCTGGATTGCTTTGCAATAATGCTGCAGCATTTAGGCTTCCACTGCTGTTAAATCTACTTTTATGAGTGGGCCATAAAGCTTGATGTGGTGAAGCAGGATGGCACCCAATGGCCAGGAGTGGTACCCATCAGCCTGGAAGGGAAGAAACAGAAGCCATGCCCACAAACACAGCTTGGGGTAAAAAGCAACTCAGTCTGTTTAAATAAAGCTCACTGTGACACAGAGATGCTGCCCTGTGACTGACCACTCCTTTTGGTCAGGAGAGCTGAATTACTGTAGCCCTTGGGAAAAATGGTTTCATTGATTTCTACGTGAGTGATCAGTTTTAATGAAGACCCAGGTATTTTCTGGCCCGTATTTAGTACAACATGAAAACACCAGCAGGCATCAACTAGCCCAGCTTATCCTAAATGCTCCTTCAAAACTCAGTGGAGTTCTTCAGCTTAGAGGAAATACAGATTACCAGGCTAGATGCCTCTAGCCCATAGACACCATTTCCATCTAACCTGGTGTCCTGAACCCTGCCTAAACCCAGTCCTAGATCAAGGCAGCATTGATTTCTACCCACCTTGCAGTCCCCATTGTCCTGGTAGTCCAAGCCCCAGGCTGAAGACAGCAAAACCTCCTAGTCCGAGGTCAAAATCTGTCCAGACAGACCTGTCAGCCCCTGCCACCTCACACTATTCAAGCATCACACCAGTCACTGATAGGAGTGTTTGGGTTTGGCACCTTCTGTCCTTTACCCAAACTATAACTCCTATCCAACAGCTCTTCTCAGTCTAAATCCAAGCATTTTCTAACTCCAGTCCATGCCTCTAAGGCCCAAACCCCACATTTAACCATATAGTCCCCAAGAAAAGCCAATCCTACCTGTCCAACACCAGAGCTAAGCTGGTTGCTTGTCTTAATTGGTAGATTTCTATCACGGTCCCACTTCTTTTGATTCTTTATCTCAGTATCTCTCCTCATGCCTCAGGAATTCATAGACAGAGGAGCTCATTGCCTTCACCAGCTGTGAAGGAACATGAATTACTTCCAAAAAAGAGAAAGGCGTGGGCTGAACAGTGGGAAGCATCCTGTTCTCTAATGGGTATTTCCACTCAGCTGCTGAATCAGGGAACACTTTCAGATTAGCGCTGCCACTGTTTGGAACACACATCTTAAACGATATTGATTTCTAAGACGATGAGCTAATTTGTGGAATACTTTGCCACTTAAGGTGTTTCACATGAAGTTGTCATCATCGTCTTTCCGGTGGCATTTGGAAAGCCACATTCCGGAGAAACAAGCTCTCAGGGAACGCGTGAGTGCTGGGCCACCTTCCATTGCTCAGCTACAGCCAAGGATCACTCAGTCATTAATCCATCCGTGTAACGTTTGTTCCGAGCTGCACAGTCAGATGGATTCCCACAGGTATCATCTCCGAGGGACTCACAGCAGCGTTCAGCACACATCAACCTTCAGATGCCTACACACATCAGAGACCAGAAGAACCCTGTGCTCTCTTGTCTTGCAAGCGAGGCAGCTGAATTACAGGCCATGGCTGGTGTCACAGCAATCTGCACCCTTCATTTCCCTTTCCAGACCAAAGGAGCCGGTCCTGACATGGGAGATGAAGGGGTTTGTAGTTCCGAGCTATGGGCAAATCCTTTGAAGCCAAGATGCAGAGCATGGAGTCAAACACGTTTGAAGTCTTTCTGCACAGCAAACCCATACCGGACAAAGCAAAAGCCAAGGAAACAAGCACTGCCTCAATTAAGAATGACAGTTCTTGCCAAAAAACGCCTCCAAAGTGTGGAATATAAACTTCCCAAATCTGATGTGCATTTCAACAGAAATAGCTGCTGCTGTGAGGGATCCACTAAAGGAATATACAATTTCAAGGCTACTGGCAGCCTTAGCCACAGCACATCTTTACAAAGCTTGACATGAACAGGGCTGTAATTCCAGTCCTGTCATCTCTGTCATCCTGAGATGACTGCATTTCCAACCGCACAGGGAATTCAGAAGTCACCCCCAGCATCTGCTTCGTGACTGTCAGGAGCCATCCAGCGAGAGCCTTTGCTGTTTGCAAGCTTCCTTACAATTTAACCTGGCTCAGGGCGAGCAGAGATCAGCTCATTTTTTTAAATTAACCACTCTACCCACTGATGTGCCCAGGCCAATGCAGTTGCTGATGGCAGCACACATCAGCAACTCTGATTATTCTAACCTAGATGAACATGTGAAACGGTTTGACAAGAATTGCGCTGTCAGAGGATTCACCCAAGAGGCAGCTGCATGGCTGGGCCCTGGGTTAGACAATCGCTCGAACAGAAAAAACTTGCTCAGAAGAAAACATTTCCAAGTGACCTATAATGCAAACATGATCACTTCTCAGACAAAAGCATGCAAGAGAGCTCATAAAATACTGCTCTCCTGCTGGGCAGAGCTAAAGCTCCCGGGGTAGTTGCCTTTTTACACATAGTGCCTAAAGGCAGCACACAAGTGCACAGTCAGAGGCACGTTCCCAGGACCAATTGATTGGAAATGTGCTAAGACACAACTTCTTCTGAATTGACCAAAAATCCATGTAATACCATGACTTTTTTTTTTCTAGCAGGAAGGGATTACAAGAATCAGAGGCCAGTTTTTATTTATACACACAGAAGCACACAGTGTGCGTGCACACGTATACCCACCACTGTAAAAGAGTCTCTCACAGCCCAAATTGAAAGATTCGTTCAGGCTTTCTTTAATGCGGCACCAACTCCTGACACTTCCTTTGTAAGTGTTATCATACACTCTGGATTTGCTGTGAGCAGGAGCTGCCAAAACCCTTCTGCTCAAACTCTCCACACTGCTCCCTTTTGCAATTGCTGCCAATCCCTCTTCCACACAGGACTCTGACACCTCACCCCACACCCACAGCAGGACCTCGATCCAAGAGCCAAAAGGAAAGGGTTTTCCAGGCAGAATAACAGATCAAACAGAAACAGAACAAATCCCACAAAGAATTTATCTCTGCACAGAATTTTCTGCCGGCAGCCACCCCCAATTTATAAAAGGAAACATCCTGCTTGGATCAGCTTGGAAAGAGATGATCAGCCTGGTGTCTGGGTTGTGCACTGTGCAGAACTTTTAGGATGCTTCGCTTTCTACAAATACCTGTTTTCAGAGCAGACTTGATTTTTGGCTTCATTGACGTTGCATTACAGCAGTGGGGGACAGTGACGAGGCAGCACCAGAGCCTGATCACTCCAGGCAGGAGGAGTCACAGGAATGCTGAAGGATGAAGTGGCCCACGTGCACAAAGGTGGGAGAGAACACAAGGAGCAGGATGGGATCTTACATGCTGAAAACAAGCGCCACCACTGCTAGTGGCACCCTGTGCTCTTATTCAAGACCTTGTTCAAACACATCTTAATGATGTTGTTGTACACCCCGACATCAATGGTGTAATGCCCCATACCAATTTTTTCAAAGTTAGCAGCACTTTTTGGCAGTGAACCAGCTGCACAAACATCTCAGTGACCCAAGAGCAGCTATCAGGGAAAAGCAACACTAAAGCAGATGAAAACACGTAGCTATCGGATACATGGAGGTTGACTCAAACTCTGGAAAATTCTTTTACTTACAGCCAGTGTAACTCCCAAACAATTAGTCCTGCTAATATCCTATTTCAAATATTCAAAATTTAGATACTTGCCCAAGCTCTTCGCTCAACTGGTAGTAAGATTAATTGGTATGCTATATGCTCCTGTAAGTGATAATTCCAGTTATAAACACCAACCTGCATTCTGCATCACTAAATTTGATATGCACCAGTGATCACATGAATTTGAAAGTGGTTTGTCTCAGCATCCATCATGATCGGGAGTCATCAAAAAGAAATTTTGTTACGAAACTTTCGCTATTTTGCCCTAAAATTCGTGGTAGCTGATACCTGTCTCCCTGCAATAGATACATCGGCCAGACTTTCCCTAACATTTTTTTCCTAGTAAGTGCAGCTGTCCAACGAGAACTGTAAAGTGATCTGTGCTTATCTCCTCTGGCTATTGCAAAGATCAAGTCCTTCTGAAACAAAGTCCTCTGCAAGATGAAATTAAACGTAAACTTGTGGTCTTAATTATATTACTTTGAATGGAGTATCGATTGTAGCTAATTTTATCACCCATTTTGAGAGGTTTGCTTGCTGGCTGGCTGGCTGTCACTTTGATAAATGGGAGCCAGTGGATATCTGAAGAGGGACTGGTATTTATAGTTCAGAAAATATCACCACTAAGTTCACAACAAGAAATGGCCCCACCCCCCCTTAACTAACAATCACAGGAGCAATTAGGTTTGATGAGGCACAGGAACACCTACTGTAAAGCAGATGGTCAGTTCAGAATGTCTGGCTACCTCAAATGGCATTTTCCAACAGTCTCTACAGCTCAGGTGAGTTTGGCCTCTGCGTGTGCAGCAGCTGCACTTGGAATTCAGCAACATCCCACTGCAAAGGCCCTCAGGACAGTCAGGCCGTTTAGTCAGGACAGTGACTATCCAAAGGCTGAGGGAGGGACACGAGATAAAGATGGTTCCAGGAACCAAATTAGCAGTCTGGAGTTCAACACCAGACACTGAGGCTGTCTGTTCGTCAGATTTGGGGCATTATTGTTATTCTTTACATTTTCGTAACTGCAGGTGAAGTTTCTATGGCTATAGAGGATCACAGTCATCAAAAGGCATTTGTTAAAACATTTTACTCTATTCTACAATGTGAACAAAAGTGCTGCAATCATAAGATTAATTTCAGGCACTATATGCATTTAGGGCCACCAGATCCTAGTATTAGGACTGTGTCTTATATTTAATCCAAAGCTTTTCTTTGTAGACCATTATATTCAGCTCAATTTGCATATCAAGTCTGCTTAATGATGTGCAACAGCTGTGACTGAAACTGATAAATGAGGAAGGGGCCACAAGGCACAGAGGTGGTGGCACAGTTGTACCATGAAAGTAACCACCTGATGATTGATTAGCAACAATTTTGTTTTCGAAAGGTTTATTCATACACGTAACCATTTCCATTGCAAATATCACAAGGATTATCACTCTTATTACTCAAGGATTATACTTATTATGATTCTTTTAGTCACAATAGCAGGATTATCATATCAGACGAGTCTCAATTTGCCTGCCTCCCTTGACTTTCTGGTTCTAATGAGCCATCTGGGTGACCTCCTTCTCCACAGCTGCCCTCACAGCAGCTTTTTAACACCCAAAGCCAACAACAAAGTGACTGCACAGAGCTACTGCCAAAGGAAAAGGAGGAGAACAATGCAAAACCAAGTTAAAGGAGCAAAAATACTCACCAGCAATATTCCTACACACTCTCAAACTACCCACTACCTGACACATTTCTTGCCACACAGCCACACCAGAGTGGTGTGTGCAGGCAAAACATCTCTGGCAATAGCAGGCAAGCTGCTGTTGTCATGCAAGAACAGCAGCAGTGCAGGCAGGGAGCCCTCAGAAAAGCAGGCACAGCCATTCTACAGCCCACCATGGATCAGCCACCGTGACCACGCTGACAGAAACAGAGACATGACAGCAGAGGGCTGAGTTCTAGTGGAAAATATGAAGCAAAATAAAGGCTAAAAAGGAGAGGAGGGAGAGAAGAGGAAAAAAAATGAATAATGAGATTTTTAAAAGAGATAAGGAGAAGTGGGGGGAAAAAAGTACTAAATACAGAATGTTGAACTGAGGGAAAGAAGATGAAAACTGCAGAAGAAAACAGAACAAAAAAATTAATATCAGAAGAATAAAAAAAAGCAAATGAAAAACAGGAGAAGAAATGACTAAAGGAAAGAATTAAGGGGCTTAGTGCAATAGTTTTATTATTCTCTGAAAGCTCCTTTAGTACTAATAACAGGAGAGATTAAGGCTGTTTCTTTCTACTAACAAATTTAAGAAATATTTCCTCCTACTATATTTCATTCCAAATCTAATTTCCCCAAACATTAAATCAGAACTAGGGAAGACTTCCCTATAAGACGAAAACTGGGATGAAGTCTGGAATAGGCATCAGATAGCAGCATCTTGAATAAGGCATCGTGGTTTCTGAGGAGATTTTTGTTTTCTTGCTTATTTGCATTTTAATATCAAACAGACTTTGAATTCTGAAAATAAAGGCAGTATATTCCACCTATGTTGAACTCCTTCCCTTTCCATGTTGCATCAAATCTCCCACTGAAGTCAGGAGAAAAAAAACTGCCACTGAAGATGTAGAATCAAAACCACTGACCCTGTCACAGCAAGACTAAATCTGCCTTTAAAAACCTTGGTGGGCAGCTGGTCTCTCACACGTATTTCCCAAGAGATCTCCTTGCTCACCAGCTCTTAGCACAGCCATGGAAGGATTCACAGGTGACTCTCTCAGAACCCCAAAAATCTCCTGCAGAAGCTGCATTTGGAGCTCCATTAGAAAAACGCAACAGGATGAGGCAGGAATATTGGCCAAACGTTACCATGATGTCGGAAATTCTGACACAAAGAAGCGTTTTCTTCAAACGGAACAAAAATAAAAGGGTCGCTTTCAAGACAAACAGTGCAGAAAGTATTTTTCTGTTGCAAAAAGTAGTCATCACCTAAACATTTGTGAAGGAAATGGAGGCACTGAAAATCCAAATGCAGCCTTTGGCACTCTCAGGATTTCCAGCACCTTACAGTGGGGGTGCTGCCAAGGCCGGGGCAGGGCCAACTGCCCAAAATCCTGCTACAGAAATTTAGGCTGGAGCAATGCTACAGATGTCCAACACTGATCTTCAACTTGGGCCTTTCAAAACCATGTTTTTCACTACCAGTCCCCTCATTTGTATCTTCACCTTTCTGGCCCAGAGGTGCAGCAGGAAGTCGAGAGTGTTGGAGCATACTAGTGGAACACACAATAATTTGACCCTTACCCATTTTATGGGATGGCTCCTCTCCTTTTGGAGAGTCATTTTTGAAGACAAACTCCTCTGAAGCAATAGAAAACATACCCACGGCTAAAGAGCATAGGCCAGTCAATAAAATTAATGGTTTATATATTAAAACAAATTAAATGCCAGAGTCCTGTGCTTGTCACGTGAACATGCTCGGATTCATTAATAGAAACTGGTCGATCCCCTGAAGTACACGCTGGGATAACAGAACAAATGCATTTGTACTGACAGTCATTGGTAAATGGCTAATCAATCCCTCAGTGCTGCTTAATTAGCAACTGCAGGAGACCCGTTTAATTGGCATCTGATACTTGATTTGAACAGACAAATAAAGTGCCACTCAGCCCTTTATTGCCAGTGGACCTTTTTATTTTCCCCTATTAACTCCACTAGCCCCTGAAGAGCATTCCTGAAGACCAGACCAAATTACCAGCTCCCTGTCACAGACTAGCCTGACACCCTGAAGTATTTTATCATGATTTCAGTGCTGATGTTGCATTGAAACACTGCATATGCTCTGCTGGTTGCTCAATATGGTTTATATTAATACAAGTTGTAGACTGTCACTGTTCAGAGAGCAGGTAGTTACAAGGAATGCATTGGTTACATTATAACTGGAATAATTTATTATTGAGCAAGCAAGTTCAACAAGCACTATAAAAATCAATTTATAATTTTTATGCACTTCATCTGGGCTGAAAAATGGGTTTGTTCTCCACTATTTTCTGATTAGACCTCTTTGACAAAAAAAGGGGGAATAAAGCTTTTAAAATTGCAGTTTGGTCAGCAATGCACTCTGGAAATCGAGATGAAAGATGACAGTTTTCAGATCCATAAGTTATGCTTACTTTGTTTTATGGACCTGAGGCCACCACGGTGCCAGGCAGTCCCTTGGCAAAGAAAATCATCCAAAGGTTAAAGAAAGAAACATAGTTTGACAGAGTCGGCCAAAAACATAGGTGACTTGCAGTAGCTGCAAAGCTATTCCACTTCTGTTTACTCCTGCAAATCACTGATTCACTAAAGGTAAGCTGGTGGTTATTCCAAGAGCAATGGCAGTTTTGGAGGAATTAAACAAGGAGTACTAAAATCTTCAGTGGCTGTGCCTGCAATTGCTATGCAAGACACAAACCACACACCTTCCCAGTAGCATGAAATCCAATTAATACAGTTCTGGGAAGTCTCAGAGCTCTAGTTCTGATGAAGATTTAAAGGTGCAATGACAGATTGTAGGAGTTAGCCGGGACTCACACCCTTAAAGATCTTGTTAATACTGGCAAGATTTACTTAGCACATGTCCAGCTGGTCAAGTTAAAGGGAGAGTTCATCATCCCTATGGACAGGAGTGTCTGATTTGCATTGTATCACCAGGTCAGGCAGAGGAAGGGAGGCACAGGCATCTGGCAAAAACCCATTCCAGCAAAGTTTACTCAGATTATGACACTAGGACATCAACCTCAGAAGGGGATCCCACCATCACACACCTCTGAGCTGTTCAGAGAGTAATAAATCTGTCACCAGACTGCCCTGCTCAAAACCAGACCCAGCTGCTCAGTTCTGGGGTGCTCCTTGTGCTGTGCTGCATCTACACCATTAACAGTCACACCTGCCAGGATCCCAGCCTCCTGTCACCACCACTTAACACATTGCTTCACATCACACACATTTATTAGAAGGATCTCTGAGCTATCCTTAGCAATGATTAGCTTTGATGAAACGCCCCCTGATCACAATCAGCATTTTGCCTTGAGATTTATTACTAAACCAGTTTATCACGTTACAATCACCCTTTAATACTTTACAGTCTGAAATGTTGTGCAGTTTTGAATTACTGCTATTTACTGATAGCTATTTCCTGATGCTATTTACTTCATTTTTACAATATTCAACCTCTTGGAATCAAACATCCTGTGAGGCTGTTGCATCAGCATCCCAAAGGTGGAGAAGGGTGAGGAACACAGTGCAAAGCCAGTCACACACATGACATTTCCTGCTGGACAGCACCTCTTGCTTCAGGCACTGTGCAAGGTCACAGTCCCGTGTTGGGACACGTGGCTGCTTCAGCCAGAGGGAAAGGGCATGAGAAGACACTGCTTGAAAGAACCAATAGCTCCACAAAAAAAACCCCCCAAACGTATTTTGCAGGTAAAGGAAGAAGTGTATGTGATGGAGAAACTTTGAACCCAGAATCTGGTGGCAGATAATACACTGCTCACTGAACAAAAGCTCGGGCTTTGCAGGGTCATTTATCACCTGTGGCTGTGGCTTGCAGCGAGGAAAGTTCAACCTGTGTAAAGCATCAGCACTACTTTCCTTCTGCACAGGAGGGTGATATCTCTCAGGGAGTTTTTACAGTGGATTTTCAGTGTCCTACCTATCAAACTATTTAATACAAACACGTATTTCAGAGAGGCTTAAAACAGTAATCCACAAAAAGAGAGGAAGATTCCAATTTGAATTAAGCAAGTATCTTCCTCCCCCTTCCTATTATCCATAGGTGTCCTCTCATTCAAATCTACCATGCCTGTAGACTTCAACATGGGAAGAAATACAGCTTCCTATGGAAAGGGGGAAGGAAGGGATATGATTGTAATTTAGACAATTTTCATTTCCTTGTTCACCACCAAAGACGACCAAAATTTTTTGTCTTGGAACCCTTAACATGGAAAAGGAGATGGACAAAGCAGCAGTGAATAGAAAACAAGAGAACTTCAAAGAACAGTAAAGTAAACAGAGCTTAAGGTAAACAACATTATCTTTTAGAAGAAAGGCAGTGATACAAGGTTTTGGAGAAAAACAAGCGTAACCGTATACATCTTTATTTTCCAGTTGAAATTTCTGCTTCCTATTCCAGCTCAGAAGCTGAACCTTTGTCACAGAAAGCAGAAAAGTTATGGTTTGGAAGTGCTGCTGCCTTGCCCAGGGAAATTACAGTTTGGCTGCTCTGTGTTTTCACTTCCTTCTGAGGACCACGACCCAGGAGGACACAAACATTAATGACACCTCCATTTCTCCTTATGCACAACCAAGAAGGACAAAGTTATTCTTAAAAGAGTCACCCAGCTCAGGAGCTCCAGCCATAACAGAGATGAGAAAAATGAGTTCACTAAAGGGAAATGCCTACGAAATACTACCAGAGCCATTCTGTAAAGAGCAGCGATCAGTCGAGCCCCTTTCACTCACGGAACGAGACATTTCTGCTGAATGGCATCCAGCCAGGCTGCAGCAACCCAGCTCTCACCTCCTTGCTGCTTCATCAACTACATCCAGAGCAAAGGGAATCTCTGTCCATTCAGCAGGGTGTCTCTGGCTCTGACAGGTGTAAGCCTTCCAGCAGAGGCCTCACCATCACAGAGACATATCTGCCAGCTCCAGCCTCCTTGCAGAAAGCACAATTAGAGTTGGGCATTATTTCATGGATCTCACTCTCACACTTCAGCTCTGCGTGCATCCTTTCCAAATCAGCTCAAGGGTTGTCTCTACAGCTACACCGCTTAGATGGCAACGGAGCAACAACACGATCAACACCTGAAGGAAGGCCTGAACAGTCTGAAAATGCAATCACTCCAGAGCTGGGCACGGAACTGTACGAATTTCTTCCCCACCAGATCAGAGAGAACACTGCTTTCAGACTGTGCAAAGTAATTTCCTCAGCCTAGCTTTCCCCCAGCAGCACACTGATGAAACTTCACAGCTCCTGAGGGAATGACTGCAGTGCAGTTGGAAGATGCAGCTCTAGGATGCACAGACACGTGTCACAGCTTTCATCTGGCTGGCACAGGCTGGGAGCTGGGAAGCTTCAACAGGGCACTTCTGAAACAAACCACTGGATTCCCCCTGGAGCCACAGATATTTTTCATTTGGCACCTTGGAGATGGCACCATCACGAGGGCCCTCAAGATCTGAGCTGTTGAGAGGAGAGCCAGCTGCAGGGATGCTGCATCTCTTCGATCTCACCTCTAAATACCACATTAAACTTTGAAGAGCAATGACTGACCAGCACTGCTCTGACACTGAGACATTTCAGCTTTGAAATGCACTTTGCCCTGACAGCTTTAGCCAGGAAAGGCTGCAGAGGGGGGAATGATACTGCATACAAAGAGGGATTTGTCTGTCACAGAATTAGGGTCTATATAAGTTAAAGTCATGCATACTTACACTGCCTGGCTTTTGCTGTTATACCTTCCAAGGGCTTTTAAAATGGCTCCAAGAAACACTTAGGGGAAGAAAAACAGCCTGAGATCTGGACTCTCCAAGATATTTTAGCATTAACAGATTAGAAAATTACCCAGGGAGGGTCAGAAATCATTCCCTAAGTAGTCTCAAAGGTAATGAAATAAAACCCATTGAAAGACAAATGGGAACATGAAGGCCTGAATATCACTATTTCTGCTTTAATCGGATTCCTGAGAGACCTAAATCCACTAATGCTAAATAGCAATAAACAATAATAGCACTTACATGGACCTATTCAACTCTGAGGTGTTATAGGCTCTCATTTATGAGTGCACAGGACATCAAAGAGATAGGTACTGTTCTTCTGTATCACCAATATTAGCTAAAATTGGAATTTCTGTTCCAGAAGAAATGCTCTTGGAGTGTAGTTTCTCTTCCAAGCCATAAAAATTCTTCTAAAAACTTAATTTCATGGGCATTTTTAAACACACTTTGCTTCATTATGGCTGAAAAATCATGAAAATAATTGATGCCAGTATCAGGTCTGCTCCACAACTTTGCAGCTCTAAAAACTGATCCTCCTCAGATACTCCAACTCCATTTTTCTTTCAAAATCTAGTTGCACCCAACCGACACATACTGCAAAGTTGAATTCTGATAAAGCTGCTCTTTCTAGAATAGAAACATGCTGGTCAGAAAGAAACTGCTGCAGCAGGAAGGACCACGCAGAACCTCAATTTCCAAATAAAATACAATCAGATATTATTACACGACCAAAATTTGACAACCCAGACCAACGTCACAAATTAACGAGGATGAAAAAAACCTTTGGCTGTGTAGGGAACACGGGCAGCAGAGCAGCACGATAATTGTTCACGAACAGAGCTGCCACAGAGGTTGACTTTGAGTCACCCAGCCAAGCTAAAGCCAAGCCACGCAACCCCTGCCACGGGGAATTCCTTTTCTCCAAGCACTTGCCCAGCACACGATTGGTTTGCAGTGCTCAGCGTTGGGAGCCATTCAATTCCACGAGGCCGATTCAAAAGCTGTTAAATACACACACACACACAGAAATTAGCCTGTCTTAATTATGTCTTCATCAAATGCAATCACAGTGGCTGGAACTTGCAGCTCGCCACCTTGTGCATCAAAGGAAAGGCAATCCTTCAGGCTAAATGTTTACCAAGCTGAATAACCCAGAGCGGTGGGAAACCAGTGTCATGCGGAAAATTAAGAGCCGTGGTGTTTCTAAAAGCCTTCCAACAGTGGGGAAAAAAGCAATCAAAATGCATTAGCAGAGGAGGGTATTCACACCTCCCCCCAGCCCCTTTTTTAAGCTATAAAAGCAAACTCTGCATGAGCAAAGCAGATAAAGCTTGAATGGGCAGGATTAATTAGAAAACAAAATAGTAATGGGAAAAGCTGCTGTGCTTTTTTTTTTTCCCCTACTGCAATTTTTAGTTCAGTAAGTGGCCACTTATAAAACCCAAACAAAGCACTCAAAAAACCCAACCATAGGATGACATCTCCTTGTCTTTCTCTGAGTAATGAACCTATTTTCTTCTTCCTTGAAGATAAGACAACTTTTGACTATGAGAAATATAGGAGAAAGTTTTCTATTATACGTATAGGTCAGCTAGAGTACAGAGGCAGAAAATTGCAATACAGCAGTGATACAAAGTTGTGGAAGATAACTTTTCCAGATGCTCTGCTACACACTCCTCTCAGATTCTAGCATTTCAAGGGCAGTTTCTGGAATTGCCAAGAGATAAGAAAAGTCTCTGACTGGAGTTCATTGATTTCATAGATAAAGGAAGGAATGGATCACAGGGGTGGGGGAGAAAGGGGAATGGAGGAAGAAAGAAATGGAAATAAAACTTTTCTGTTCCACTGCAGGGGTTAAGTGAGGATGAGGAGGGAGAAGCCTGGCCAGGAGGTACCACGGGCTTTTTGTTCAATCTAGTTGGCACTGGAACTGAAACTTCAGATCCTGGGGCTTGTTGTTCCCCTGAAGCCAATGGATACTGAGCAAATTTTAACATTGTGCCCACGTTCTTGGCCCTGCCAGGAGGATTTGAAAGCAAGGTGTCAAATAATGAAGCTGTTTAAGCAACAGATGAGTCAAGGATTTTGTAACACAGAAATCAAGACGAGGTGACACCAAGGCAGAGTAAGAGATGGGTGATTAGCTGTGAGCTGAGAGGCTGTGCTACAGCATCTCTGTAGCACAACCATCACCCCAGTGTGACAGGGTGACACGAGAGATGGGGGAGAATTCTTCAACAGTAGCAAAGAAAGGAAGAAAATTAAATTCCCTGTCACTCAGCTGTAAGTGGTCTAATGAAGTGACAAGTAGATTTCCCAAAGTAAAAGCAAGGCATGCCTCTGTCTGAATAAGGACCATTAGACTGGAACGTGAAAGCAGCTTGTGAGCACAAATGCTGAACTGGAATAATCACCTTTTCTAGCAAA
>VZTE01002601.1:804363-933887 GCA_013397775.1 Eulacestoma nigropectus
AAAATCCCCTTTTCTAAAAAAAAAAAAAAAAAAAAAACCAAACCAAAACCACCTCACCAAAATTTTCTAGCAAAGAATGTTTTCCTTGCCCAGGTAGCAGAAGGCTGTGCCCCAGCAGCAGCACTGCCCCAGCCCCAGGGCAGCACACTGGCCTCAGCAAAGGTCAATCTGCAGCCCAGGCTGGGCTGGATGGCTCAGCGCGGCTGGACTGACCCAGGGAAGGAACCCCTTCTTCCAGGACAGTGCAGAACTACAGCTGTAAACGCTCTCTGGTCTTGAAGCAAGTTCTCTTTTCCTAATGGAGAGATTTTTTTTCTGGTGGAGAAACTTCCATAGAACCTCTCCAAATTACTCCCCGTGTTAGGGCAATTAGTGGACGAGCCCAGGGCTGACAGAACTGGATCTCTTCCAGAGTCCTCCAGTCAAGCAAATCCAGCCCTCTACACTTAATTAAACTGCAAGTAAAGCGCTAATAGGTTTGTTTCATCACCAGGGTGCCCCACCAGCCCAGAGTTTTGCTTCCAAATGACCTAGCCAGAAACCACAGGCATTCAAGTTATCTGTTATTAGGAGTATTTATCACCGGGCAGGTATTTCAGCCACCAGCTCTCAGCAGTCTGCACGACGGGAAACTGAAATCTACAGCAACCTGTCAGGGAGACTGAAATCTACAGCAACCTGTCAGGGAGAGGTCTTCAAAGCAGGGCTGACCCCAGCCTGCAGGAACCTAATGCCATCACCACCCTGCCCCAACAGGCTCATCTGGCTCCTGCCCTGGCCCATACAAAGGTCTCAGACCAATATATCACATACATTATAACATATAGAGAATGTAGCTAATTAGAAAATATTTAAATTTACATGTCAGCAACACGCTTTTTTTTCCCCTGAGAGACTTAATTGAATCCTTTTTCTGAGTACATTCACTGACTGCTTTCACACAGAGGCGGGTCTGAATTCAGGAACTGCCTGTGGAAGTTTCATTTCCTCCAGTTTGCCTTATTTTCCTTTTACTCAGGTACACATCTGAATTAGCTCAGGAAGCTACACATGATTCTGGGAAGAGACACCAAGGACAAGATAGTTTGGGGAATTCATTTTAACACCAAGTAAGGGTGTCTTTTCATTAGTTATCTTCATGGAGCTATTCACACATCAGCAGCTCATGACCCGTGTAAATGAAAACAAAGAGTTTGGTTTCATCTTTCATTCATTTTAATTCTGAGCCTCTACTCTGATCAGTTTACAGTATGGTTTGAGATAAGCCACAAACACTCCGAATTTATTTACAGTGACAGATATTTCCAATGTTGATAGCTCTCAGAGGTATTTTGCATAGCAATTGCCCTTTCGTAAAAAAAAAATATATATATATATAAGCAAAACTAACAAAGGAAGAAGTGTCACTTTGGGCCACTTCCAGTGCAGTGAATTACACAAGACTGAATCAGCTGGAACACATCCCATAAGGATGCATTAATTCCACACACTTCAAACCTAGCAACGTTGAGCAGATTTATCAGGAATAGACAATTCAGAATGTACGAGTGATTTAAGATGGTGCAAAGGGGCACATATGCTGAGCCTCTCCTTAACTGGCCAATTTTTTGCAGCTGAGCTATCGCTGACTGTGGCATATTTCATTACCGTGGAAACCCTCCTTGGAAATAACATTAAAAGAGAATGCCCATTCCCGTGCCTCTGTTAAAGAATCTGTTACAAGTTTCTTTAGAGCAAAAGAAGATTTCAAGTACTGGGATTTTTTTTTCCCCCCTGTAGTCCCCCCAGAAATTAAGAGACATATTTTTTACATTTGGAGGTTGAGCAGGGAGCACCAACAAAAGCCTTGGCACCATCTCCACAAAGTTAATGATTGACTTGATCTTCCTTCTGAGCTCAGGTAACACCCAAAAGGCTGAAGGCCTCCAGCAAAGCTAGAAACGCTCAGAAAAATCTCAGTTTTGTCATCTACCTAGATAGCTCCAGGGCAACCCTGTTAATGAGGTTAAATGACTCTGAGACATTTTAACCCCAAGCCCTTGCACGGTGGCACTTTGATCATGCCCATCATCGGGGTATTGTTTACATCTAACCTTAGCATTTGTCCTTTCTCAAAACTGAGATAGGTTAGAGAGGATAGAATTGGCTTCCTGTTCACAGCATTTATCGACCTGAAGAGGTCATTATGATAGACTGCAAGTCCACAAGGTCTCTGCACTCCAGCTCTGATTTCCATAAGGTTATAGATTTTGTGATTACAGCTGCTCTGTATAGGTGCATTTAGCCAACTATCGCAGCCAGGGCCCCAGTTCAGCCCGGCTGAAAGCAGAGCCCGGTGAGGAATCTTGGTGCAGCGTCTGCCCTGAGCTACTGCTGAGCACTTTGCCTCTGCAGGAGCACAGAGCGCTTGCCCATGTGGACAGAGGCGAGGCAACTTCATGCTGGAGACCTCCAGCTTTGGCTACACGGCTCCATCCAGCCCCAAGACATGCGACAAGACAGTAAAAAGGCCCCGACAACTCTATTCTCACCAGAGACTGTGGCCAAGTTGGTGTCCAGGACTGCCTTTAACATTTCTACCTCTGTTAGCCAGGCTAAAATAAAGCAATGTCAGACATTCAGTGTCCACTCTCCCCTCCACGTGATGGCCCATGAATGCTGAACTGGCTTGTATTTCAGGACAAAGGATGGGCTGGAATGCCTCAAACTACATTTTTCTCTCTTATAATGAGATCCATGGGTCTACCAAGAGGTGTCAGGCCCACCTAACACACTGCCCACATTTACTCCCATTGTTATTTACACAGATAAATGTCCATCCCCAAAAAGGTTAAGGCACTAACAGGATGAGATACCGGCCTATCTCCTGGTTGCTTGTCACAGTATTTTAACTTGTGTCTTGCATGGTATTCTTATTTGCTTGTAAAAAATATTACAAAACCAGATTGAGTTTTCCTGGGAAAGAAAAATACAAATCACAGAGACCGAAGTATTGCCGTGGAGCATTTTTCCTGTGCTGAGAGGAAATTTTAAGGTTTCTGATCACAAGACTTTTTAAAAACCATCAACTGCCCTCAGAGGAAAGACACAAATCTCCACTTTTATTTGCTAACTTGATTGGTGCTTTATTTTTCTTTCAAGATTCTGCTGAGTCTGCTTGGCTCATGGCCAAGGGATGCATTTTGCCTCTCTATTTGTATCACGTTAAGAATGACCATATTCAGGTTGATGGGGACCAGGCTGGTAGAGAGACAGACTATTAAATAAGCCCATTTCCTTAGCAACGATTCCTTCTTCTCTGGTACTTCTGAAACTCTGGTTTTCAGTACCACTCCATGCTGACACAAACTTTCTGCCTCTTGACCTTAATCAGACCTGAGCTGTGTCAACGCTGAGTGTCAAATTCAGATGGAGTAAATTGCTCTGAATCTCACCTTTCTTCCAGCCTGCCCTGAAGCTTGCATTGCTTCATATTGCAGGAGATCGTTACCCAGAGGAACCCGTGGCATTTAATGTGGATGAACCGTGCCCCAAAGGGCACCTGGACATTTCCAGCCCCGCATTTTTTATTCAACCAGTGACATCCTTAATTAAGGCCAAGTGAAATCTTAATCCTGGATGTGCCTGTTTTTCAAAAAAAAAGACCATTATTTCCAAGCAGACAGTGTATCTGATCAGGGTACAGAAGTTTCTGTGCTTAACATAAAACCTTTGGTAGGAACAAAGACGGTATTTCTCTGCTCCTAGAGCAACTAATTAGTGCTCAGAGCTGTGTTCAAACATCTTCCCCTAATGCAGCAGACACCAGCTATTGCTTCACACCGAACTTCTCCTAAGCCTGAGATCTGTAATGTCTGTTTCTGTAACTTAACAGAGTCAAAGAGAATTTCTCGGGGAAAAAAAAAATTGCCAAAACACAAAGGGGTTTAATTAAGAAACGACTCCTCATTTATCAGTATTGCTATGAACATGTAAAACCACACCGGGAGTTCTTAGTGGACAAGAGTCTCAGGAATGAGAGGATCTGCCTTTGACAGGTTTGTGGTTACTCTGTTCTCATCAGAGGTGAGCAGGAGCTGCCAACACCCAGTCACGGTGGTGAGAACCAGGAGGAACCCTTCATGATCTAGCACGTTTTTTAAGAGAATTCACATGCTTATTTTTTGATTTAAACCTTCCGTGGATCAGATTCAGTTTGGGGTCTGAGGTTGACACACATTTTTCTCAAGAGCCTGAGGTGCTGTTAATCCATTTACACAAGCCTGATCAACTGGTAATTACTGCAGTCTAAACAATTGGGAATAACACGTTCCAGATCCATAGTCACCCTCTTCACATCAGCTAGGCAATACCTGGCCCAGCACTACCAGCCTAACAGAAGATCATGTTTTTTATAATTTCAGAGATATTGCTCACAGACTCAAAACTTGCACACAAATGGTTGCAGTACAAGCCACAGAACGAGGGAAATTAACAGGGGTGCAACAACACTGCAAATCTTCCATTTGCATCCATTTTGCCACTCTGAAACAGGTGTTCTGCTGGGCTTCCCCACTGGATATGCAACCCACTAATTACCAGATTTGTCTCAGGACCACTGGCACTAATTAACACTGCCAGTCTAATTAATCAGAAATTTAAATTCCACTGAAGAGCTTTTGTGCAGCTATTTCTGCTTAGCACAATGGAGGACATTTTTTGTTGTTTGGTTTGGCGTTTTTGACAGTTTATTTTGCTTTGAACTAGTAGCAAGATTAATAGTCTTGATATGAGTAGAATTGATCACTTTCTATTAAACAGCTTTTTGTCTTTATGTGGTTTTTTTAAGTTAACATTGTTCTTACTAAACTCAAACACATACCCATACCTTGCCTTTTATTTTATTCTCAAAACACAATGTTTTTTTCATATGACATTAATCAATATGTTAACTGTTGCTTGCCATACATCTTTCCATCTCTAGTCTATGAGCAGGCTGGGCTTAACTAAGAAGTCATCCTGCCACAGATTATGGAGACTGAAATATCTGCAATTCCCTTCTGGTCAATATTAATTTCAGTCCTGTGGGAGAGAAACATGGTTGGATTTTTTATTTTTTTTTTTTTTTACCAATGCAATGGTTTTTAGAAGATGTGAAAAAATATGAGTACTGATTGCTTTAACTAAAAAAAAAGAACTACACTGACATGCATAACAGATGATAAATGCTACCTGCTTTAAATAATCCTCCTTCCATGCTGTTACTCCTCTACACCTCTATGCAAGTTTATCATAACCCTTAGCCCTACAATCTATGATTAAGGTGCTTCATTAGCTATTTGTACTTTGAATTACTTAAATAATTCAAATGCAGCATTACACGAGCCTCCACCGCCGAGGCTTACAGCAGACATGGCTTGCAGGAATTTCAGCACAGCTTGGTCACACAGTGTTTCACCAGTCCAGGACAACGCCTCAGTCCCCATCCAGCAGGACCTCAAGCCTCTGGGAATGCCCTGCCTGATTTTCTGGAACAGCAGGAGGTCATTACATCAGTGGCTAGTTTTGAAAAACACAGACAGACCAGCTAAAATCCAGGTAAACGCCAGTCAAAGAAACCCTCCAGCTCTGGCTGTTCTGGAAGGTCTGGGTCACTGAATGGTTGAGCAGCTGAGACAAAGGCAGCTACAGCTGCTGAAATACCACACCTAATGTGGGGTGGTGAGAGTACCACAGGCAGGGCTTCATCCTGACACTTTTAAACGAGTGAAAATAAGCTAAGTTAACCATTATCTTGCTGGCTTCCATGTGGGGTAACATGGGGCAAGTCCTGACGGGCTGTGCACTTCAGAAAACTTCCACTGACTTAAGAGATTGAAATGGAAACATCTGAACGGGCAGCAGCCTGTAGAAAGGGAGCTCTCTGTGCCGCTGTGTGAGCAGTAGGAGGCACAAACAGCAAACCCCCCTGTACCTGTGCCCAACTCACCTGCACTGAGAAACGCCAACCCCAGAGAAGCTGCAGCAGCTGAACACCAGCAGTTCCTTCAGCAGGTACACCCTAACCCAGATGCTTTTACACTTGTACAAAATAATGTAATGCAGGTCTTCGTACCCCTCTGAAAACCAAGGCATGTTTTCCATCTCCCATTCCACATCCATGCATCACTGCATTTGCATTCCAGCATTTCTGTATGGAAGGAAGAGGGGCTTTGCAATCACCCTGCTGATTACACCTACAGCTGGTGAAAATTAGGGACAGCCAGATGGTGTCTCGCCAATTGTTCTGCAGCTGGCCACAACGAAGGCAGCTGGGGGAGACAAATGCTCCCACCACACTCATCACAGAGAACAGCCCAAAAAAAAGAAATAGAGCTCCATAGAGCAGAACTCCAGCTCATTATTTGAAAAAAAATAGAGGATTGAGGAAAATTATTTCGTGTAATTGCCAGAGGAGAAAGAGGGGGAAAAAAAAAAATCACCAACCTAGAAATTCAGTGGCATTATCAAACCAGTGCAGCAAAACTTAAACTAATGTGGTTGATTCCCAAGACGTGGAAGTGAAGGATGTCCTTTGGCTGCAGATGTGCCAGCCACGTGTGTTCCTTGTGACGCTGCACACTTACATCTGCAAGCTCCATCTCCTCCTGTCCCCTGAACTGCTCAGATTGTGCCCTACACCACACACCATGGAGGACAGATGCAGCTCTGAGGCTCACAAGCTGAACTACCCATTTCTGAGCAAACACGTGCTGGCTGACAAAGAGAACCATTCATTAACACAAGCAGTGAGATGATTCCCCAGGCTACAATGGAATTTTGCTCTACTGAAGTGCCTACCTAAAAGCCCAGGGCTTGGATTTCATTTTGTGACACACACAGACCTGTCCTTGACTGTTACAGACACCACAGGCTTCAGTGAGCCATCCTCCCACCTGAACGAGCCAAACAAGGAATCTCTATCTCAAGCTTTCCATAATGCTCAAGCACCAGCTGACTATAAGATGGGAACTGTCATTTTGATGATTTCACAGATGATTTGGAAGGGCAATTCCTTAAAAGGTCACTGATTTGTCTCTCTACACCTTTAGCTTCATTGCATCCAAGGGCTCTCCAGCTGCTGAATCCATTCCCAGAGCACTTTCCCTTACATCTCTCCAGCCACTCATGCCTTTAGCCTTGCAACCCTAAGCTGATATTCCCATAGTCCTGGATAAATTGTGCTTCCAGGCTCTGATTTCTTTTTCCAGAGCTGTGATGGCCACTAGTACTCTAAAATGTCTACAACAGTTGTGCACATCCTGTTATTCCCATCCCCCCCCCACTTCAGCAGCGTCTCTTAAACTGCTCATGAACACTCAGGAGCATTTACACACCTGCTGAACCTTCACCGTGTCAAACAATCGGTTGGGTTCCATCATAAAAAGCAGGGAGAAAAAAACTCCAAACATAATTCAGTCTATGACACACTCAAAGCCACCAATGTTCTTCCAGCGTGACAACACAACACTGAATGACACCCCTTGTCTTTGATAGAAACTGCACAAAATTGCAAATGAAGCATTTGAAATGCTCATTTTCTTGAGAAGGAAAGCCAGAGCAATCTCCAGAGATGTGGTGACAAACTATCACAGTTCTTCCATCATGCCACGCGATCAGGCATTTGTTCTCTTCCGACAGTCTCTCTTTTCAATGCACTCCGAGTTTCTGGGTTTGTTCTTTTTTTTTTTTTTTGCAGCCAAGTAACTACTCAGCACTACTACAGAGCTTCAGCATTTCATCCCAGAGGCTTCACGTCTAAATGACGAGGAAAGGGAATCCTCTGCATGCAGATTAGGCAGCTGTACCCTGCAGAGCCAGCCAGCCTGAGACTGAGGATCTCATCATGACCAGAGTCCATGAAGCTTCACAGAGCGGCTGCTCGAGCAGGGGCAATCTCATTGCTTGTGCTTCTCACCCCAGAATGAGGGAACACACAGAGTTATTTGGGAAAGGCAAATGTGGCCATTGACACAATGGCTGCACAAGGGGCTTTTCAGTCCACAGCCTGAAGAATCTTACCCCCCAACTCAGTTTAGCATGACGTTTAAATCAGAGGTCTTGGTAGGTAAGTACTTAATAAGAACGGTATTTTGACATTGAACAGTACATGAGGAAGAAGATTTTCTACCAACAGCAAAAAAAATTATTAGATCCTGATTAGATCATGCTTGTCCACGTCTTCTTTGAAGACAGGTTTCTCCAGTACAGAGAACAACAGAGGACCATACATTAATCTCCATTTTTTTAATAAGCTCAAACTTACAATGTGCTGAGTGTTTTCACTGAATGATTATCAAGGGTATAATTGTGTGGGCTTTAGCTAGATGAGGAAGAAGAGAAATAGGTCAAACTTTTGTGCTTTAAGGGTATCATAATGATTACTTTTGTTTAATTAAAATTGCTGGACTCTACATCTCTGTAATGGACTCTCAAGGACAAAAAGTAACACCTCATGAACTTTTCCCCCTAAGTTTCCTATACCTGTAGATACCAGTAATGATCAAGAAGGAAAAATAGAGATAGATTTAAGTTTCATGCAAGAAACTTAACACACTGTAAACTCGAGCCTTTCTACAGATGATGATTCACTCATTAAATCAAGAAACATTTCCAGACACTGAAGCAGAGTAACGTGTGTGTGTGGGTATGGGGTAACCAGAAAACTCCTGTGATGGGTAGTTGGAAATGTTAAGATGCAATAGTAAGAACATACACTTATGACCAGAGCTGAAAAGAGTTCCAAGTTTTCCCAGAAATTTAATGGCGCTGTTTTGGCTGTATTTGATTGATTTTCCTATAAATCACCAGTTTGGTGAGCTGAAGGGGAACAAACCCATTTCCTAACCAGGTCCCTTAGGACTGGAGTGCAGTGCCCATACTCCCTCTCCCCGAGGGGATCCCCAAGGCAGCCAGCATGTCTGTTCTGCGTGCAGCTGCCAGCTGAACCACACACTGCTGGCTCTTACAGGCTTTAACAACCCTCAGCATACACCAGGAAGGTAGGGACATGCATATATTGTGTACACACAGAAAGATTTCTCATTTTAAATTGAGGTAGGTAGATAGAGAAACACAATAAGCAAATAAATGAAGTACCAGAAAAGAAACCCAGACTAAACTGGTACTGGGACTGCATGGCTGCTGCTCTGGGCTCTGCTTTCAGCACATCACCTCCCCTGGGTGCTCTCAGCCCACGCTATATGGTGCCATATCCACCAGCTCCACACGGACCGGCTCCTCATCTGGTACAAGCTGGCACTGCTCCAATGACTTAATCAGAATTTTGCTAATTAGCACTAGCACACGACTGATGGCTTTCTGCCGGAGAAGATGTGAACGTTTTTCCTGCCTGCTGGCCTGTGAAAGCTTTTGCTAGCATGGCATGATCTTTTCTGATGTGGCAGAAACACAGCTGTGTGCTGCACTTGCATTCCTGGAGAGGACTCCAGCGGTTCCTTGCCGCCCCGATGAGACAGCCCCTAGCAGGATGCAGTCCTGCAAGATCCAGAGATGTCAACCAGGACACTGTGACCACCCAGGTCAGCTGGCAAAGTGCGTTTCTGACACGCTGCCAGGGGAAACGAGCCCTGCTCGTCATCGGCGCGGAGCTGTGCTGAGCCAAGCAGTGCCCCCACCCCAGTGAAAACCCAGCATATGTGCAGGGTAAGCAACAGCTCCCGTTTAACTCTGGGAACAAAATGAACAGCGACAGAGCTAGGGAAGGTGAGTGCCAAGAAACAAGGGAGCAGCTCTAAAGAGGGTCAGGGGACAGCACTGCCCCAGTCACTCTGTGAGGGGGTGTGCACACACGGCCACACGCAGGCAGATGTAACTCTCCTGCCATCCCAGCAGGATTTACTGTCGATATTTGTGACAACAGGCACCTCTACAGTGCAGCAGGGATGGAATCCCATAGCACCACACACAGACTCTGCCTCCAAAAGCACAGCACACAAATGCACCATGGTGACAGATGAAGCATTTGTTAGTGAGGCACGGACAGGTTAAGTGATGTGACCAAGGTTACACTGACAGCCAAAGGATGCTGAGCATCTGTTACAGTCCCCTTTATCTCCAACACTGGGAGGCTCAAAATGCATTCCCAGATGGAGACAGACAATAAAAACAGAGTCAGTACTGCCAGGAAGCCTAGGTTTAACTGGAGTCACTCATATTTGCAGAACTAATGACAGAATCTAGAAAAGCTCATCAATTTTACTAAGTGAGCATTTCATTAGATATAAAGAAGATGGACAATAACGGGCATGAAATTAACAGAATAAAGGCAGTACAGGATCATATAAAATTATAGCCTGATTGATGTCCAATAAAACACGACATTCGGAGAGTGGTAAAGGCACTGCCACTAATTAACTAAAGGCGTTTGATCACATCATCTTATTCAGATAGACTCGAGGCTGTAGTTGCAACTGCACTGGTGTTAAGAACTGAGGCAGTGGAAACGGCAGCACAGTTCCTTTAGCTGACCTGACAGTACAGTGCTCCCACTCTCACCTTCAGCTGCTATTTCTTTCTATGCTGCCAAATGTTAAACAGACCCTAGAAGCAAAGAGCTCAGCAGTTAATGTGCTACAATTTACAGGAGGAGCTTCACCTCTGTAAAATACAGCTCTTTGTCACCAGCCTCAGCTGCACGAGTTTCATACAGAAGACGCAGAGGCTACTCTGACTCCCAAAGTTATAACTCAGCAGAAGAGCTGGAGCAACAAGCATATTTTATTATGAGAGGCTGCAGGCTTATTTATTTACTCAGCTTGTGCACCAGACAGGAGCTAAGAAGAGGACGCAGCGTTTCCCCCAGGCTCACACACGTGGGCAATTACGTGTGTGAACAGCTCCCTCCCAGGGAGGGAATGGAGCCTCGCCCCGGAGAAAGACAATTCAGCACTGCAGGAAGCCAGAACAAGCCAAGGAAGGATGCTGTGGGAATACAGGATAGCACCATGATTCCCAGCCTTTTCCAAACTCCTCTCTTTCACATTCAACTGAGAACCAGCAGCAATCCAGAATTACATTTAATGGCTTGATAAGGCTGTCAGAAAGAAGCCCTGAGCCAACAGGATTTTAATCTGTCCCTCTTGGAGCAAGCACAGAGTGAAAGAACAAATGTGACCTTAAGGGGTGTCAGATGGATGGGGTTTTGTATTTGCTTTGTGGGGAATCTCCTCAGAGCCTTTGATCCAGATGGAAACCAGCAGGGATAACAGGGTATACAAAGGTATCTGTTAGGTACAGCTGCACAGGTACCTGACCTACAGCATTCAGACATTGCATGGGATGCTGAGATTTGTGCCAGGGACCACTCCAATTCACACTGATTGTCATTGCCCTCAAGGGGCCACTCTTGAATCCAGGAGTGACTAACGTGGAAGGGAATCAGCACGGGCAAGCATTAGGAGCTGCAGGTTGTTGGATTCACCTTAGGATTCCCTCATAGTGGACTTGTATAATCACACAGGCTGGTTTTATGGCAGCTCTGCAGAACAAATTGTGCTTAAGGAAGATATTTCCTGTGCTTTCTTTCTGGAGCAACTGCTGGAGTTGCAGCAGGGCCCTAGGGAGGTTATGAAGGGGACAGGCATGAGAGGTTGCCTTTTGAAGATCGGGCCCTAGGGAGGTTATGAAGGGGACAGGCATGAGAGGTTGCCTTTTGAAGATCAGGCCAGGCTCTGGCCTCTTGCCCAACATCAACTGCAGAACTGCCCACAGTGAGCTCTCCCCTGTTGCACGGCCATTCCCCAAATTGTTAGCACGCATCAGGACAACGAGACTTTGGCAAGGAGCAGGCCTGCCAATTAATGTGTCTCTACAGCAGCCCTTTCACCTCCGTGGGATGTGCTGCTGGTGGAGTTAACTGTCCATCTGCAGCTTCCAAATGAAAGTTGTCAGCTGTGTAAATACTGTTGGGCCCACGGGAGTTGAGTTTCCAACCCCTGTTCCAAATAGCAGAGAGGATGGGAAATCTGACGAACTCAATTCTTTGTAGGCTCCCTCTGAAGTGTTTCTGCAAATGATAGTCTGGAGCATCCTTCCAGGCTTCGCATTTTCCTTCCTTCCTGCATCTGCGGGCAGCACATGCTCGGCAGCTGTGTCCCCACCTTCTTTCCAGTGCCAGCTCCTGGCACCAGGAAATGCCAGCTCCTGGAAATAAACTTCTTTGAACTCCACTACAACCGGAGCAAAATTCGATGTGACACACAAAAATCTGAGTGCTTGTTTTTTAGGCCTGGCTGCAATTTAAATCTCATGAGCTGCAAGATCACCTGAGGGTTCTAAAATTACTTGGGTACAGGTGAGAAAAAGGTTCATTTATTTTCTGGCATTTTCTCCTGGAGAGCTGGGTAGCATCTGCGAAAGGCAGCGATTTCATCTTGATTAACGAGAAAGGTTTGCTGAGCTCATATGGAACAAACCCAAAACCACTGCGAGCACAACTGCTGGGTTTACTGCTGCCCAACAGTCAAACACAGCATAGCAGGGCAGGGAACTGGCCTCACAACCAGACATGGGCAGGTCTATGCATTTACATGAGACACAGTCCAAAAGGACTCACAGTCCTGAACCAAACAGCCACAGACCATTTAAGACCACAAGGACAGGCTTAGTCTCTAGAACGAAGAAGTCACCGTTATTACAGAGGACTTTGGCCTGTTTTAAACAGGGTGGTGCCAATTGATGCCAGCTGTCATTTAACCCAGCACTTCTCCTGCTGTTGGAGGTAGAATCAGGTATGGGCTGTAACTTCCATATCGAGCACTGGCTGCCACTTAAAACAGACACACTGGTAACAGCCGGGCAGATGAGATCAGGCTGGTATTGAGGCTCTAAGTGGCATCCTACCAATGCTTCCCCCTTGGGCTATCCACTTTCTCAGGTTTTCCAGTTCATTCTTCTTTTGTTCAAAAAGTATTGCTTCTACTTCCTTTGAAAAACCCACTTTTTCAAAGTAGTTTTTCTGTCTTCTTCCATCTCTGTTTCTTCGTTTCAGCTCACGTGCTATTTCTAACTTGCTCCCACACAGCTTCGGCTCCATCCACCTTCCCTAGAATTTTACATTTGAATCATGTCCTCTCTTAATTTCCTGTCTTCTAATGAATTCAAGCCTAATTTTCTTAACCTCTCCACATGGCTCTAAACCATCAAGACCTTTTGTCCTACTAGTTACTCTCTCCTGTACCTTTTCTAATTCTCCGATATGCTTTCTGTAATAAGAACAAACTGCTAAAGGTAAAAGCCTCTTTTCTGGCAAGCAGAAAGAGATTAGAAAGAACAGAAGAATGCTCATGGCAGCCCCATTTTCTCTCTGTGAGGACAGACAGACACCTCCTTGCAGCCTGAGTAGACCCCAAAGTATCAATCTTGCAGCAGGGGCAAAATGGGAGCAGCTGATCTGTAGGGGATTCATTCTGCTTCTTCATTTACTCACACTGCACAGACTGCAGCTGCTTCTTGCCCAGCTAATAGAACAGTAAAAATCTGATGGCCACTTCAATAAATATTTCACTCAAAGGACTTTCAGCACTACTGCACAGTGCAGGTACCTTACAGACTGGGACAGAGCAAGTTCTTTTCAATGGTTTTACCAATTCACTTCTATCTTGACCTAGAGAGATGGGGTCAAGCATTTCATTCTGTGAGCATGTCTATCAGCCTCCTCATCTATTTCGTGGCAGTACAATGCCACTGCAAATTCACAAGAGAGATCAATCTAAAGACAGCAAAGATCAGCATCTTTACATCCTGGATGTCATCTGTAGAGTGGTCTAAAGGTTTATCCATCCCTAAAATAACTGCCCAGAGCAAAGCCCCAGGAGTCTCCTGGAGTAGTTACTGCGGTGTCACCATTAATGGGTGACAAACAAAGCAGTTCACAGAAACTTCTGAAACACTTTGTCAGACTTCTTCAGCCTACCAAGTTAAGAGAATATGAAGGAGACAGAGCTTTTTCCTCCTCATCTTCATTAACCCAGGGGAAACGCTGCTGTGACATGCTGCCAGCTGTCATCACATTCTGCCTGTTAGTCCTCACAGTAGGAGAAGCAGCAGTGTCTCTAGATTAAAAATGCCTCTAACCTCGAGAAACGAGTCTGATGCAAATGTCTGAATTACTTTGACTCTTCTGAATTACCAAAGCACTTAAGTTCAGCTCCGAATTCCCCATCTAATTCATAACTTGTAAAACCTGAAAGTAGACATGCAATGCTAAATCTTAACCAACCTTAGAGTTCCAATCTGGATCAGAGCTTCTGCTAGAAAGGCTTAGAGCAGGTAGAAGCTCCATGAAAAACATTTGCAGTAACAGTAATCCATGTTGCTATGCTATTTTTTATTATCATATGGTGATTTTACAAATGAAGAAAATACAGCACTTATGTTAAGTCATTAAAAGATTCTTTCCCTTTTCATCCTTATTTCCAAGGTGTACACAGAGTAAAGACAGTGCCCCAGTTGTAGGAGCTGCTTTCAGGTCCACCCTCCTCCTGCTCATTAGCTCAGCAAGCCAGAGTAAGCAGGCTGCCGAGGCCAGTAGGAGAATTAACCCTGAAAATACAACACCTGCAGGAACATTTTGATTTGAATTTTTTTTTTTGGTTCATCCAAACTTTAAAAAACTGTAGTGTTTCTTTTACCAAGCAATGAGCAGTCCCAGCTGCATTTCAGGAGTTTCCTTTCGTGGAGTGCATTGCCTGGTAGAACACAAGAACAGGAAATGACACATCAGGGATTCCTCCCCGAATAACTGAACCCACTACATTCCATGAGATGTCTACATTTCATTTAGCCAGAAATAAAACAAAGGCTGTGTGTCTTTCCTGAGATTTTCTTTTCACTAAAGGACTGAGACACGCTGGAGGTTTCTCTGGACTGTCTTCCAGAGAAGGATAAGAAATGCACTGAAGCACCTACACATTGAGAAGGGTTTGGGTGAACACAATTACTTCACATTAAAGAAGAGCAACATGAATTGCCCAAGAGCTCTCCAGTGGCCCTTCAGAGACCTCGAGTGTCAGGCTACACTCAATATTGTATAAACATGGAAAAAACCAGAACTGTTTGATCAAGTTTAACTGAGCGAACTTCTGTCAGGAAAAGCACCAGGAGCACCCAGTGTCTGCTCAGTACTGTTCTAAAATTGCCTCAGAATCTCCTAAAGCTTTCTGCCTGCAGTTTCTCTCGGGTAAGAGAGTGACTGCAGATAAGAGGCCTGGCTCAGCGTGGGGTGCTAACAGTCCCTGGGAGATTTAATGCTGCATTTCAGTACCAGCCCACGAAGCACGCGGTGAAACTTCCTCGTTAAGCTGCTCTGCCATAAATCAGTGCTAAACTGTAATTGCAATTTGCTTTTCAAGAACACCCATTTCTCAGAAGTCTATAAAAGTTCAAGCTGAACATCAACGAAGCCAAATTTTGCACTTCAGCCCCTTTGTTTTTTGGATTTGAACTATCGCCGATTACCTTCCTTATATACCTCTGACATTTATGAGATCTATAGCCAATGTGTTGTGTGCCTTTTGGCAGGAGCACAGCATTATTCACACCACAGATACCACTTTCTGTAATAACTCAGTGAGGGGAAGGTGTAAGCAAGGCAGCCTGGCCTATCTGCAAAGAAAAATAATGTATTTTTCTCTTCTATGCTACAAAAAAAAGTGTGTTTTTTTCCATTCACGTATAAAAAGGGAGCTTTGGGAGACAAAGGTCTCATTTTAAGCTCCATACCCTCTGAGGGTATGGAGAACAATCTCAGAGGCATGAAGGGGAGAAAAAAAAAAAATTAAAAATTATAGCTAGCTCTCTCTGTCCAATTCTGTCATTTGCTATCACAGCCAGACACACCTGCCCCGTGTTTCTGGGATCACATCTCATTAGCCTGGGGTTCACACATGCCTGGGTAATCAGTGCTCTGCAGAGAGCCCACGGAGCACACAGCACAGATTGCCATTTGAAGAAGGGAGCCATTTGGAAGCCCATTTCCGAAACAGATGTGAACAGTTTTCTCCCAAGGCTCACAATGCAATGATGTCCTTGGCATTTCCTTCCTCACCAAACAGATGCCCTCAGGAACAGCCTCTCTGCAAAGCAGACCTGGCCAGATACAGCCTGATCCGCCAACAGGGTCTTGTAGATTCCCTGGTAGAAATTTGGAATCGTCTGCCCTTTGGGGCAGTTTCATTAACAGCCAGATCCTGATCTCGCTGTGCCAGCACTAATCTCTGGGACAGACATCTGGGGCCATTTACCCAGCATGAAAACAGGGAGTGCTCTCCTGGTGGAAAACTGCAGCTTACAAAAGATAAGTGCAGCTACACGGGTAGTTGAAAAATGAGAGCCGGATGGTGGATTCCCATTTCGGGAAAGACTCTCTGGGGAACATTTTAGTGGAAAAACCATATGCTCCTCTTTCATATCAAGTTCTTGCCACTCTAGAGTGTCAGAAAAGGGAGCTGTGCAGGTTAGCACAATGTACCACTCTTGCACCAATGATGTGGTACTTTAGAAATGCACATATTGCTGCAGTGCATGTAGGGACAAAAAGTGACACTGAGGAAAAAAAAGGATGGTTAATTGGATTGAGATGGCATTTGGAGAGAATAATTATCAACACAAGGTAAATTTCACCACTGGCATTACTGCATTCCTTAGCAGTGGCAATTTTGTCACTTTGGAGAACAGAACTTACTTCTGGCAGTGTCACCTTCCAGTTCTACTGTACTTAGAGGTTACTTCTATGAACTTCTTGTTTCCAGAATTCAGACTGTATGTTTCATCCTTCTCAGTCCATTGTTTCCCTTCTCCATTTGTGCCTTAGCAAACTGAGTTGGACAAGAGCCTACGGATGCTTTGAGCTTATTCTCAGTCCCCATCCAGTCAGTCCTTTTGGCAGGTACTTGTCATTTAACTACGTACGCCTCATTTTCAAAGTTTGATTGTGAGAACTTTGCAGCAATAACAGTATGCAAAGTATATGTATGCAAAGTATATGTATGCAAAGAAAATGGACTGCTTCTATACTGCAAATAAATCATAGTCAACGCAGTCAGCTGTGTCAAGAAACACTTGGTTTCTATCTTCATTAGCTCCACTATCTGCTTGTAAAAGAGATCAAACCAATGAATTCTACTTAGGGAAAAAAAAAGGGGCGGGGGGGGAGTGCAGGGAGAGATATTTCTTTCAGCACTGACTTTCTGATTGCTAGAGAAATAAGTGTTGAAGAATTGATCCATGCCATGATGAGTATTTTAATGGGCACCCTCTAGTTTGTACTGCAGACGATTTCATCTCTAGGATGTTAAAAGCTAAATTGCATAGTACGACAGCAGAAGCTGGGAGATCACAGTGGAGTTCCAGATCTGTTTAGGTTTTGTCTACCACAATGGAGCAGCATTTTTCACTTCTGCTCAATATTTGTCATCCATTAAATCTGCTTGGGAGGTTAGTCCAGCAGTTCACACACACTCCATCTGGTTTCACAGAATGCTGCATCCCTTGGTGACTGGTAAAGCCAAGGAAATCAAACAATGACAATACTGTGTGGCTTCAAACAGTGCAGAAACACATGTAATGCTAAGTTACATCCATTTAAGTCTGCCCTCTGCAATACAGTGTAAAATGAGAATGAGTGCCTTACGATGCAAGAATTGAAATTATGTATTTGCAGCTCTCCTGTAACAACCCAAAACACTTTTACCTTTCCTGAGGAATTATAATTCCCGCACATATCCATCTCAGGGCCTCTCATTGAGAATTCCCTGGCAGCATTTGGCCCTGTGTTCAGCAGGACTGCAGAAACCAAGCAGGAGGGAACACACTGCCAGGAGGGTAATAAATAGGCCTTCCTGTATTTTAATTATGGAGAAGAGAACAAGGTATTCTGAGAGATGATGGCAGACTGCATTGATGGTTTCTTTGATGGAAGCCTGTCTTGGTGAATGGAGTGTCTTTCAGTACGGTGGAAATAATGAGCTCCCTAGTGTAGGCTCAGCTATTTTTAAGAAACCATTTTCTTTCTGCTCCACAGTTATCAGCCAAGCTACACCAATCCTCTCAAACAAGGCTCAGGGTGAAAAAAGAACAGCTGGAAATGCATGGCAGTCCAGCCCATCATTATGGACAGTGAAACAAACTGTGCCAAGCAGCACTTACCTCTCTGTTTCAGAAATCCCACAATTTGATCAACAAGGCCCTTTACAGTCACAGGCAGCACAGGTTTGACACACACAGGATGCAGCCCCAGCATCAGCTTCAATAACCTTCAGATTCACCCAGCACATTCCCCTGGACACTGAGCCCCTGCCACGGCCATGACTCCACCAGGGCACCTTCAGCTGAGGCTTCATGCTTTAGATTTTTCTGCTGGATTCCCAAATCCTGTCACCACAGCTCAGCTCTCAGTCACAGTTCCAGCCTTCCCACAATTTATTTAGGACTTCCCTTCTCTCCAGGGACCATTGGGCCCTTCTGGCTCAGATTAATTCAGAAATAATTTACCAGGCAGCTCTCAATAGATCCTGTTTGACCCCAGCCTATCTTAAACCATAAGGACATCAAGAATTTCATACGATACACAGCTCCATGTATCCACATTTCCCACAGATGCCAGGTTAAGGAGATAACCTCTGGTTCAAGGGTTGCCTACTTGTTATCCTAAAAATCAGACTTCTCCATTGACAGGCCCAGTGCAACCGAGAGCAAAGGTGATTGTGCACTGGAGGAACAAACCAACACCAATGCCAGGGCAATGCTTCTTGCAGGTGGCAAAATTATAAGCAGACAGGAGCAGAAATGATTAAGCACTGAAATGAAGACTGACCAGAATAAAACAGGCTAAGAAAATGAACATCACATTCTAATTATGAGAAGGAAATAACTTTCAGTAATAGCATAGCCTTGATTAACCCCTACAAAGAAAATGCAGCGGTAAAATAAGACAACAATAAGAACTGGAAATCAGAAGTTAAGTAATATTTTCCTGGAGATAATAGGTGGGCTTGCCCCCTCTTCCTTTCCACACCCTTAAATATAATGTACTCCCTAAAATTATTCCAAACCTAATTCTCCTCTGGAATGAATCAGCATTGATGCAGTAACTTCCAAAAGCAGATGTACAAACCAGAGACCTAACACTGAAACTTAAATGGGGCGGGGGGAGAGAAAGAAAAGAAAAGAAAAAAGAAAAGATCTTCTCTACCATCATTACTCTTTCATGAGCAATCTCTGATTCCTGCAAATTTATTCATTATTTGAAAGCATTTCCCAAATAGTCAGCATGAATAATTTCCACACTTTGGGCAGCTCACTAAAATGTCCACTTCAGCAGATGCAATTCAAGACAGGCACTTTTGCAGCACATTTCTGCTTCTGCTTCGCCACCGGAAATGTTTCAGCAGGGCTATAATGAATGGCAAGGAGAGAGGCAGTGCACATCCAGCACAAGCTGCTGCATTTTCAGGAAATGGGGAATATTCTTCAGGGAAACCAGACACAAAGATGAATTTCTTATACCCTGCAAGCATCCTCGAATATCATAAGCAAATTATTCATGAGCATAATTGAGAGGGATGTGGTGAATTCGGCTGCATCTTTCAGTCAGAGCTGGAACCCTCTGTCAAAGGCCTGGCCTCAGTACGTGAGTGACTGAGTAGAGCTCATTAGCCTGAGTTATAATAAAAGGTAAGATTAGATTATGAAGTTCTTAATTAACTATAAATCTCTCTCACAATTCTCTGCTTCTAAAATACACAAAGTCTACAAAGAGCTGGCCAAATAGCAGAGTAATCCTTTAAGACTGACAGCCATGCTTGGACAACCAGTGTGCACCTGCAGGACAGCAGCTCTGCATCCCCCTGGGACAGTAACTCCAGGAAAAACCTGAGTGCAGAGCTGCAGTTCCCCCCTGCACAGCTGCTCCAGTTCAGAAACCAGGAGGATGTAAAATTTACCAGAACAAACCCATGAGTCAAAACTTGACTCAGATTTCCCATGAGTCAAAACATGCTTGTATTTCAAAAAAAGGGAGAAGGAGAGCACGTACAAGGCTGCCTTCAGCTGCCACTCACCAAAGATAGATACATTCATTTATTTCAGGGAAAATCTCCTATAGCCCCTGCCCTCGGCAGATTATCCTCTAGATCACAACTTTGAAATTACTACTTGGCCTGAATTTTTTTAACCAAGTCAGCCTGAGGGATCATTCACAGAAAATAATTAAAATTTGGAGAAACTATAAACCCTACCAGGGGGTTTGGTCACCTCAGCTCCATGTGCTGGTTTTCACAACTGCAGTAACTGTAAGAGGAACATTTCTCCATCTAACCAAGCCAGTGCTGTGCAATCGTGCTCATCCAGCAGCATCTTGGCACAAAAAAAACTTTCCCAGTATTGGAGAGTTCACCAGAATCTCTTTGCTGGTCAATACTTGGTCCAGCCTCCTTTTGGATGGGAAGAAATTGGCATTGTACTGACTAACTCCGTGAGGGCGTAACACCCAACACCCCGTGTATATCGTGTAAATACCCCTTCTCACTCACTTTGTGGTAAGAATTTCACTGCTCACAAGACAGACCGAAGCCCACGTGCAAACCCAGCATTTACCTGAATTTTTTTTTTTTCACTCAGTAAAGACCGCTCACCTCCCTGACAATGCGAGTCGCTCAAATTTGATGGATTACCATCCCCGCCGTGGGCAGAACGGGATTTAACTCAGGTACCACACAACTGAAGCCCGTCAGAGAAGCGCCACAGGACACTGAGTGCTCCTGACAGCCGGAGCCCCCGCGGTTGTCATTCCCCACGCTCGGCTCAGGCGCCGGCCGCGTCTGACAGCTGGAGAATAACAACCAGGGAGGGAGCCTGACAAATCAGCCTGGGCTGCCTCAAATTAGACTGGACTGACTCCTTCTCTCCCATCCCGAGGACAACACCAGAATTTGAGCCGTATGTTCTGAAATGGAGCTGGAAGCAAATATGAAATGGGTTCCCAGGGGCCTGGGTAGTTTATGCACTCGGTCTTAGCACTTCTTTCCAGCTGTCACTTAAGCGGTGCTTGGTGCTGAGTGCAGATAAAAGTTGTTTCTTCAGCATCCAAAGACTCCTTGATTGCTGTTAGGGAGCCTGATCCGGGCTGTGAGAAAGATGGAGAGACAGAGCTGTGAAAACAGAGGAGTGCCTCACTCCCTGCATGTATTGTTTTAATTTATTTGTTTACCACTATCCAAACCTACGGCAATTAGCAATAAATTTAAATTAGTGTTCTCCAAGTCGAGTCTGTTTTGCCCATGATGGTAACTACCATTTGTCTCGATCACAAGATTTTCTATCTTATTTTCTCCCTACCATCATCCTGCTGAGTAGGAGTGAGAGAACAGCGTGGCAACCAGCCAAGGGTCAACCCACCGCTGGAATATATCAAAATCCACTGCTCAGTCTCAGGTATTTCAGATAAGGGGATTTAGATGAAGGCTTTCTAAAACTGGGGAAACTAGGGAGACAGCAGCAGAGTGCACAGGAGAAAATTCCATCATGAGATGTCAAGATGTTTTACAGAGATCAAAAAGCACATTATACCTGCCTTTATGGGGGTCCATAGGGGCAAAAATAAGAACAAAGTAACCGCATCCTGGGCCCCACCCAGTCAAGCAACATATGAGGCTCTGTTGCTGCTAATACACACGAGGACCATGAACAATTAAAGTTAACGCATCTGGTATCTCCTTGACAGACTTGCAGTAGGGAAAATACAGTTCTAACATCTAGTCTGGGGTTAGGCTTCCCTGGCATCCAGCTGTCAGGAAGCACAGTCAAGACACACTTGTGTGGAATGAAATTGGCCACAGCTCATTTTTCAGAGGCATTCCCAAACTTGCCCTTTGTCAAAGCAAACCAGTTCTGTATGTTTTGCAAAGCTTTAGCACTATGGAATGGAAAGTAGAATGAAGAAGAAACATAAAAGCCAAAATATGAAGCCTGTTAAAGAGGGGGAATTGTGCTTTGTGAAACAGAAGGGGTTTTAATGTTAGAAAACGGTTTGAGGTGAAGAGGTACATTAATCTTACATAGGAGGCACCAGTGCTCCTGCTGGTCGGTGGGAACAGAAGAGGGTCCACAGGGTCATTGGTAAACAACGTTATTACCTGAGACAGGTATACTTTAGGTCCTGACAAACGAAGCTGAAAGTTCCACATGATACGAAAACAAAGGAAGGAAGAGCTACATCAAGGTCCAGCAACAAAGTGAGCCTGGAAGAAGCACAAACATTGAGAGAAAAAATGAAGTTTAGAGTAACAAAGTGTGGTTAAGCACAGCTGGCGCTCAGTAAATTCATTGGCACAGCTGATATCCACTGCACTGTCAGTTTTAGTAATCGAGATGGAGGGTCTGATGAAATCAAATTGGGAACCTGAGCACTGAAGAGCTCCACACAGTGAAAGAGACACCCAGGCAATGAGACAGCTGCCTCGTGGTCCCCCCATTCTGTCATGCTGAGAGGCAGGGGCATTGCTGCTGTCAATAGAATACCTCACTTTATGGTATGCACTGCCTGGCTCTGCCTGGGGATGTGCTGGGTTTGCTGGGCAGGATCCCATCCCTGCTTTGATTTCTTCAGCCCTTGGCTGGGCTAAGACACAACATGATGAGAAACCTGCAGTCTGCAAGAGAGACAGAAGCACAAGGCTTCAAAGCACAGCTCCCACCTGGCTCTGCAGGAATGAGGTATTTCTGTTCAGGGTGATCAGGACTTCAGAAATGTTTTCTTCCATTTTTCAAAAGGAAAATTCTGCTTTTTAACTACAGTGTTTTCAGTCTGCTCCGTGGAGAGGAACAGCTGTGCTCAGACCTTTGCCTTTCTCTAGCCAAGGATTGCTATCACCCAGAGCTGCAGCATCAAGGAAGCCATGGAAAGCTTTTGAAAGGTAATACTGCACTTTTAAAGCCTTGAAGCATGCTGAGAAGGAAGCAGGTCACCTTTGCTACATCTATCATGAGTGTGAGCTATGTTCCCTGCAAGGGAGGCAGTTCTGTGGGCACAGGCTCCAATGTCTGTGTGTCTATTTCTAAAACAGCTACAATGCAGATGTGCCTGAAAGGCATTTCTTTGGAGCAGTCACCATGTTATAAAATTTGCTTTGTTAGTAAGAAACCAAGTCCATCCTAGGAGCCTGCAATTGAGCTTGAAGACTTTTCTCCTGTCTGTGCTGGCCCCTCCATGCTGTTCTGTATCACCACACAGCAGTGACTGCTGGCACAGTTTGTTCCTATTGCTGCAGGGGCTTCAGAGCAAAAGAGAACTGAGCCCATTAACTTAATTCTTCTCTCACCCAGACCAATCTGATCCTCCCTTCCACTACAACTGTGGCATCATTCTCCTCAAGCTCAAATCTGCAGGTGTAATTCCTATGGAGCTTTATCAATAGCTATCAACTTCCTCCTACGAGTTTCTAAGCTTTCCATTGACTTCTAAGGCAACAGGACTCATCACTATTTCTCTCTTAAAAAAAAAAAAAAAAAAAAAAAAAAAAAAAAAAAAAAAACAACCATTCTAAAAATATTCAACCTCACCCCCCCCACCCNAAAAAAAAAAAAAGCTCACTTTGCAAATGCTTCAACTGGCCCCAGCTCCACGCCTTCACTCTTCCTGAGCTGAATCCTTGAGTTGTTGTTGATTGTGACTAGAGATCTCTTGGCACATAACCAAATTTCTTCTTTACAGTGTCAGAGCCTGCCCAGCTGCTAACTCCCCTTTCCGTGTACACATAAATAAACGAGCTGCTGAGAGCGTTTTGAGCCTGTTATCACTGTATTGGGTGTTCCACACAGAGAAAACTGGAGCAGCTACAACTCGCACTCCTTTATTTAATATGTATCAGTGCCAACCAGTATCTAATGGACGTAATGATTGAATACTGACAGGCATATTTCTCCAGCCTAGTTCTCCTTTGGCAATAATGCCTGACCAAGATTGATGACTCTAATACCAAAGCAGGCAGTTTGTTTGTTCCTTCTATAGGCTTCATTTTTCAAATAGCCTCAGACTCCCCTTCCCTCTCTAAGAAAAAGGGAATGGAAAATTGTGATGACTGCTGAGACACCTGGACAAGTGCAGCTGCTGTCTCCTCAGGCCACCAAACCACAAAGGTCAGATTCACTAATGCACTAACTGGGTTTATTCTGGCATAATTCACATGATTTTATATCAGGATCAGACTGGTGTGTCACAGTGACACATGCAGCTCCCTGGGTGAGGATTCAGTCACTGGAGTGGAACGAAACCTGAGCAGGTCTGATCGGATCACAACAGGCACATTTCACACGCACTTATCAAGTGCCCACACAAGATTCCAGGCAGTTCTCGGGAATAAGAGTGTCAGCAGCACAGACAAAACGAACAAAAGAGACTCCACAAGCAAGGCACGGTTTTCCTTTTTACAGTCTTGAGGAATCAGCAGCAGATGCCAAAGACATCGGAACAGCATGGAAACGCTGACGTGCAAAGCTAAGCTGGGAGCCATTTTACAGCAGGGAGCAAGGCTACAGTCTATGTGGCTCAAAAATAAGACAATTAAAGTTTGTCTTGCCTCAGGACAACCCACTGGGAGGCAGAGTGCACTGCTGCATGCTGCAGATGACTCTTACCTAGAAAAAGAACAGAAAACGGAAGAAAGCTCTAAAACAGGAACTCGATGGTATATTCTGCTCTTTAAGGAGAAACCCAGAAACAATGTATTTGCAGATCAGCTCTCCTGTGTTTTTACCAAGAATGCTTTGGACTTAGCCTACTGCTTAGTTCTGTTTTTCTTTCACTTGCATTTTTATATGCTTTTTACAGACGAGTCACCTGTGTTCTGGGGTACATTAAAAAAATCCAAGTGCAGGTTTTGGTCCTTACTGGCACAACAGACCCATACAAGGGAGATGCTCAAGGCTTGGACCCAGGAATAGGGCAATACACGGAGAGGCAGAACTTCTTGTAATCCATAAGCAGAAACAGCCTCTCTAAAATTTCCTGGGTCCCATTTCCATGAGATCTTAGAAAGCAGCAGTACTTGTACTTCACAGCAAAAGGCAAAAGGAATTGTAGAGATGAGTCCCCAAAGGGATCTTTGCTCATCCTTGGCCTAGAGAATTTCTTGCTAGTCTGTTCCTAATCTGAGGCAGCGTGTGCTATACAGGAAAGGTTAAACAGGACTGATCAGCAGGAGAAAGTGCATTTTACAGTGAATTAGGCAAGGCTAAACAGGAGCGAGCAGCTGTGTTATACCACAGATCTATACTGCAGTGACCCCATATGCTTCTTACAAATCCTGTCCTGAATGAAGCATCACCACTCACACATCTGGAAAAGCTCACAAAGTATCACTGCAGCTGCATCTTCAAATATAGACCCCTTTAAGTGTTGAAGAGACAAGAGAGATTTCATTCATTCTTGAGGACCTTGAGCCATGATTCTCAGTCATATATCCCCAATACCATTACCAACACCTTTCATTCAACCCTCTGATTCTGCTCCATTTCTTCATCTCAGTTTCCCCCCCAGTTCGACCAATAATTATTGAAAAGTCCTTGAAAAGCCCACAAGCCTGTAATCATAAACTACAGATTAGGCAAAGGTGATTTAAAAAGTCTGGATTGAGTGCAAGGACATTTGATAAATGTCAATTAGAAAACACAAGAGCCACAAAAAAAAAAACAGCCCAGACTTTTATTGCTCTGAAGCACCTTTTGCTCTCTGTGATACCTAAATCTAACTCATCCTCTTCTCACTTTATTGGGAGGTTTTTCTCAGAGCAGAGGTGCCTTTGAGCAAAGGTAGATCAGCCAGGAACAAAGTCTTACTGGAAAAGCATCTGAGAGAGGTTAAATGCTTGGAAAAGGGGCAGCAAAGTAGGAGATGCTCCATTAAAATACAAATACACAGAATACCTCATGCAGACACTGGAAATAAAACCAAAGCAAGTTCTCACTACGGTATTTAGTGCTGTAGTTATCAGGGTGCTCCAGTGAACAGCTCCAGAAACACGATGGACATTCTCATGTGACCTCCACAGACACAAAGGCACGTGTGCATTCTTACATAATCATCTCCATACATGGATGAATTCTGAATTTCAAGGTTTGAAACCAAACTAGCAACTATCTTAAAAACCAGGCTAAAACATTTTCATAACTATGAATTTAAATATCAGACCAAAACCCTCTTGTCCCAGAATCCACAGCATTTGCACCTCAGAGATCACTTGTATCTGTAAGATTCTGGTTTTCTTTTCAGCTTGGGACTTTGGGGAAAAAAAAAAAAAAAAAAAAAAAAAAAGAAAAGGTCTTTTCTTTCACATTGTGATAAAAGACAGTCATGAAAAACCACAGCTTCTAGACAGTTTTGTATACCACAAACTTGAACTAATTCTTAATTATTCATGTGTATAGCATGTGCCAAGGGCAGAAAAGAGATTAAACAATTTAATAAGCCTATTTTTAATTTATAACCTGGATCAGGCAGAACTTTGCCTGGATGTGCTCCTTCTCCAGGTGCATCCAGGAATTTGTTGCTAGAAAAACACGTAAATAGCCCAGTGCTGTAAAACACAGATAATCAGCATCTACAGTATTTGATAAAAATGTAATAGTGAGAACATGGAGACTCACAAGTCACTGAGGAGTGTGACTCGGATGATGTCCTGCAGTGCTCTGGTCAAAAGCAAATGCATGAAAAGAGACTGAAGAAGAACTGACTTCTGTCAGCTTAGGTAGGAGTGAGGAACTGAAAGGACACGAGAGCAGCACAGCACTCTCGGGAAGCAAACTGAAAGCAGAGTTTTGGTATTTGAACCATTTAACATTAAGCAGAGGCTGGGCCACCACTGATGTTCTTCAGTTCCTTAGATTCAAATTTCCAAACAAACAAATGCAGCCGAGGAATACAGCCAGAAATAAAGAAATCTTGCTGCTTATCAAAGGCACACACTCATGGGTTTTTTTTTCTTTACTTCACAAATGCTTGGCTCAAATTCAAGATGTGCTTTTCTCAGAGCAGTATGAGAGCCTCTGATGTTTCTTGTCCTCTGGTTTGCACACACAGCCTGACACATCTATGCAGGTAATTCACAAGAGTAATTCTGCATCATTACTTCTCCTATTTGCTTCTGCAGCAGCAACAAGGTGTTGATGAGTAACAGAGACCCTGCACAGCCCTACGGTGTCTAAAACTCACTAAATCCCTCACAATCCTGTTAGAGCAAAGAGGTTCAGATTATCATAAACACGGTAAAGGGTAAAGAGCCACTATGAAATGCATGTCAAGGGGACATCATGCAGGTAAGGTGGTAATTATTGGTATAGATCACAACTTAAAATCACTTCAAACCACACTTTCTTTGAAAAATAAATATGTATCAACAGATCTCCAAACTCTGCTCAATACACTAAAATTATCAGTAATTGCCTTAGATCTAATAGATGTCACAGAAGTGGGTCTTGAAGATGCAGCTCTCATAAAATAAGAATTTCTCCCTCAAAAAGCTGTTTCATATTTGAAATCATTTGCAAAATCTGAGGGGCACAATACAAATTTCAGGATCCCAGATCTCCAGGTCCTGAGAGATGCCTCGCTGTTGGCCTCTCACATGGCAAAATAAACTCTGATATATTCTAGTCCCTGTCCCATCAGGTTCAGCAGGCTTGCCCTCTGCCCAGCAGGCCAGGTGGTGCACGTCACTGGGAACTGTAACTCATGGAATAACTGGTTTCTCTGAGGTCCTTGGAAGAGCTGTTACTATTCTTGGGATATTTTCTACGAGCCCTTGCTAAATGATCCATATCCTCTGCTGCAGCTAAACAACAATTGATTTTTCTGTTCTTTCTAAGCACTGTCCCGTTGCCAACATATATTTCTCATTTAAGTTCCTGGAGCATTTTGTTGCCTCTCCAGCTTAATCTTGCCTTTCCATAAACTTACTTTATGAGCCTCCCCATCTGTTTCTGAGATGTGTGTGCATGTTGTGTGTATCTCCCTCTCTAGCTATTACCCAGACAGGTGCATGTTTGCTGACTGCACAGCATGTACATGCAGCCTGTCGGGAAAATGAGATCCTGAATCTGCCTCACTGCTGATCCTGCTCCCTCTTTAATACCTGTGACCACGATGAATCACGTTGGACACGCGGGCTTCTCCTCACTGAATCACAGCCTGCGGCACTCTCCCTGGTGCTATGCAGATTGTTTTGAGATTACAAGCTCTTCGTGTGCATTAGGACTCAATTTCTGACCTGATCCTATTGTGGATTTTATGCTGATAGTAAAGCAGGTTGTTAGCATCACATTCCTTTTCATCTGTTTGCCAAAAACCTGCAATATTGAAATACTGAGTGAGGAATCACTGCACTGCCCAACACTCCTGCCTGGTATCAGCACCTTGGGGAGCTGCATCTGACACAATTAAACAAGGTCAGGCCTAACTGGGTGTGGCCCTGAATGAAATGGATTCTCTACCTCTTTGGGAAAAAAAAAAGTTAATAAGTGTCCATAGCACTAACAAAGAGCCTCATATTGACATGTCCCCGTGGTCAGGGCTTGAAACCAGCCCTGGCGTGGGCAGCAGCTCAGTAACCACACAAAGCCCCAGGAGCAAGATCAGGTTGCAAGGGCTGCTTCGTTATTGCAAAAAGCACATGATGCAAACCCACAGCTTATTTTAATGCTCTTGGGATGGCTCTGGGGACTCAGGTTAGCTGAAGACAGTAGCAGTCAGGTATTTTCTCCTCAAACTACTGTTCCCACAGGCAGGGCTCTGTGCCTGTAACCATCCCATCATGTCCTCACAGCACTGTGCTTGTCACGTTTCTGGCGAGGGTTTAAAGAGAAGGTACATAAAGCTCTTGTTTCACAGAGCCACCACACATGAGCACCCCAACATCACGAAGCAGGGTGCAGGATTCATTCCCAGCAGATTCATTCTGCATGCATACCAAGGGTTAAAACACATCACCAGATTTTGTGCCTTTTCCTGCCCTTTGGTGATTTTTCATAACAGAGGATGTGTTTCTCTTCTTAGGTCCCTCAGCTGGGAATTTCACCTCACCAAGCTGCTGCTGTTGCAGTGACCTATGACCTCCAGCATGCCTTCAGGCCCTCCTGCTCTTTTCTTACAGCACACCAGAGCTGTAGCTTGTGATTTTTATTTCAAGCCTTACAGTTGTGCAGGGAAGTATTTTGTGCTTTATCACCGTAGGAAGCCATGGAGGGTGGACTCTTTCAGACACTGCATTTACCCCCACCCCCATCTCTTTCCAAACTTGTCTTTCCACAAGTTGAAAGACTCTCTCAGTTGGAGTAAAGAGCTGAAAAGAAAACCCTTTTCCTCCGTGAGTTTGCAGACCAGCCTGTTTTTCTAGGATGTGAGCATTACTCTCTCTGCAGATGAAACACCAGGATGACCAGCAAATGTAATTTAATCATATGGGAAACACACATTACAGCTCAAAAGCACCCATGTACTCAGAGATCAGGTGCCCACTTCACCAGATCTAAGCAGAGTGAGGTTAAGGTGTCAGGGAAGACACTTTACAACGAGAACCTGTAGAAAGGTACTCCTGGAAGTACTGAAACAGGATCATTAAACACAGCACAGGCTTCAAGTGCTTGAGACCCTATTTAAGTTCAAGTATTCCATGCTTCAAAACAAAGAACTTACCTGCCCTAGAAAGGGCAAGATCCAGCCTGTGCCTGGCATTCAAGGCAAGCGTTCTTCAGCGAGCATTTCTGGATCCACCTATGCTCATATTTAATTTTTCTTTTAAGTTTACTGTAAAGCAGAGAAAAAAACTTGCAGCCCAAGTGTCTTTACCTTGCTACAAGATACATTTTCCAGAGACCTGCTGCCACAGCCCCTGTGCCAGGCCATGTGTCCCCAAGAGATAGGGGGTGACAAAGAGATGGGGGAGCATCTCTCTCACTGACATTGCTCAGATGTAAAAGCCAGGGAGTAAATAGGAAAGGGAGGGAATGCCATCAAACTAAAAGGTTTGTTTTGCTGTTGGTTCCCCCCCACCCAAACAAATTAAATAAAAAGCCTAAAGACTACAGCTTGCATAATTTAACATGCCTGTAAACATGGAACATGCATAATTGATGTTAAACAACATGCTAATCACCTCATAATGTGAATAGAGGGACAACCTACCCTCAGTTTATGTATAAGTAACAAGATGGAAGCCTGCTGAGCTCTGTAGAATAGGTTCCCCCCTCCCCTTACATTTATGTCTCAGCATGATGGTAAACCACAGCTTAGGCAGGAAACCTAATGTATTATTTATGCCAAGCTTTGAACTGTAATACTTTTCTCTGTGTTATATAAATACATATATTACTCCTTCAAACACAGTGATTGATTCTGTCAGGTCACTGTGAGAACACATTCCCTGCTACAATGGGAAGGGAACGCCAGCAGCAGGAGAGGTGCTGCTCCCTCAGTGCAGAACAACAGACACAGTCCCAGCCCTGTTCCCATTCCTGTAGCTGCTTTGGGAACTTCACAGAGGTCTGAAGAGTTGTACAAATGCTGCCACCACAGGGGAGCACTGCAAGAGATGCCTGCATGGATGTCCCGTGATCTTTCGCCTCTGCCAGCTTTACATTACTGAATCCACTGGGAAGCAATGGGCCCTGCTGCAGCCAGAACGCTGCAGGAGCTACAGGGGAGCCACAAAGCCATGAGCCCCAAGGTGCTGAGAGCAGGGACCAAGCTCCTGTTGACTCCAGAAGGAATATGAATGATCTTCAGAGCAAATTTAACAAGAGTTTTATCACATTTTGTTTGCACAAGATAATGCAGCTGGGGGCTGAGTTGAGCTAAGAGGTACTGAGCACAACACAGCAATGAATCCACAAGTGCCTTCCATCCAGCTAACGCAATACATATGACTTTTGCCTTGTCACAGGTCTGGCTTTAATTAAAATCAACCTTAGATAATTTATATGGCATTTCATTAGATGCATGCTGAGTTAGACCAGGGCACTATCAGTACAAACAGATGTATCCAGTACATGAGCTGAGAAGCTGAGGTCACAACAGCGCATTTTGGTTTCTCCTTTTCAGAATCTGTTGTTTAAAGATAGAACACCAAATAATCTTTAACCTTGCCCCAGGCAGACCAGCTCTCTCCCATGCAATATGTTAGCCAGATAATTAAAAGAGTACAGATAGCCACAAACAGATGCAAGGCATTTTGTTTTAATGCCAGAGCTGTTTCACCAGTGGCAATTTAGAAATTTGACATGAGTTCCAGCATGCCCAAATTGTGCTCTCAGCTGAACAAGAGATAAATATTTACTGCTGGAGGGAATAAATAAAATTAGGAAAAAAAAAAAAGAGAAAGAGAAACAAAAGGTTGTACGAAATAAGAGATGTGAGTAAAAGCCCTAAGGGAGGCAGCCAACATAGCCAAGACCAGCTGTACTGGAAAGAAGTGGTTCTTCCATCTCTGAAGATATCAGCATCCCTTTAGAGTGAGGCCATACTGCTGGAAAAGCTAATTGTGCAAACTCTAACTCCAGGCTCATCCCCACTGCCCACTCTGTTCATATATGTTGGGGTAAATCCCCTGTAACTTGGCTCACTTGGACTTCAGCATCTTCAGACATGAAATACTGTATTTTCACTCATTGGAGGAATTTTGGTGCAGGTGGGTTCCAAGGCACTTGCACAAGTCCTTGCAGCAGCCCCTGCGAGGATGCAGCCCCCAGAGAAGGCTCCAGGAGGAGCAGGGGCAGCACGGGGCTCTCCAGTGGCACAGCAAACCCCTGCCATTTCCGTCAGTGAAAGGAACAGGGTGAGCCCACGTGAGGGAAGGACGGATGGCAGAGAGGGAGCTTGGTGCGAGAATTACATCACTGGGAATGAAATCCATCTCGCAGCCAGATGGAGCCGAGTTTGTTTACGAGCCTGAGCTGCCATCTCCACTCAGTCCATCTGGCTGGCGCTGAGGGGAAGTCCTGCCAGCGGATACCCTGGAAGGACCGTTCTGCTCCAGCTTCCATTTCATCACTGCACCTTAACCAGCGTGCTATCCAGCCTGCCGGGGAGGGTATCAGGGAGAGGAAACGCCAAGCTATGAAATGCAGCACTCTCTTCCATTAATACTAATGACTAAAAAAATTAGAGTCTCTTGAGCAAACCCTGCCAAATTTCTGCAGTCTCTGCAAAGACTCACTTATATAAAGATTACTTTACAACCCTCTTACCACTTGCTGATGCCTTATCATGGCTGTAAATTGAATTAACACATCCAGAGCCCTGCAGCACTGCCAGGGGATTTAGAGGTCTCAAGATCAACAGGAATGTTTTATTGGACTGTTGTTTTTCCTGCAACAGGGAGGGCATCCTGACCATAACCACGCTGATGCTGATGAGGGAAGGTACAACACTGGACATCCTGCTACGAAGTGCTGAGAGCCTTTAGGAGATTGTTCCCACAGACACAGTAACAAGTAGCCAAGTAGGAAAAAAAACCCTCAAATCCTTGTTGCAATGAGTTGCTGACAAGCAATAATGAACAGGGGGTACCTTGGCTCATATTCATGCAACAAATGAGATGATGGAGGGCCAGCACGAAGACAAAATATGTACTAAACATCTCTACATGCAGAGAGCATTGCATATTATTCCAAACAAGTTTTCACAGTTCAAACACCTGATATAATTACCAATAACGAAACTCAGTGAAGGCACCCAAAATGCATCCTCAGCACTGGTGCCACAACTTTGTCAGTCTCATTTCTCTTAAGTGATGCAGGCATAAGATCCCAAATTAAACAGAATGAATGAACTGTTCAACGTTTGATGTGAAAATTGCCTCTCAGTTCAGCGGGGAAAATAAAAACAAGGCAAAAACCTTAAGAAGGGTAAAGGTGATGATTTTTGCTTTTCCTTCAGCAGAGCCTGGCCGTCTCCACTGTGGGTGCAGCGAAATTACCCTGTGGAAGAGCCTGTGCCCAGCACACAGAGAGGGTCTGTGGGACAGCACCGTCATCTAGTGGGCATCCGAGAGAGCGTTCACACAAACTCCTGCTTTGGGACACACGCAGTGCTCTGATCGGGCACCACATCCTGGGAAACCAAGCTCAGAGTCCCCTGGGCAGACCCACACGACAGAGTCACTCCTTATCCCCTGCATCACCACCCAGTACAGACAACAGCTCTCTCTGGACCTCCGGACAATCAGTCTGGAGAGATTTTCAGGGATAGAGTTGCCTCTATCACACCCTCACCTACTAAGTCTCAGATATTTCTTTTTGGCAATCAATAGAAAGACTCGTTTTGAATAAGGGTGAAGAGTTCAGGCAGGGAAATCGCTGACACACATACCTAGAGGTTTTTGTCCAATTAAAGCTGCCACGGTACACCAGCCCTAGCAATCACCTATTGGTACTACTGCCCTCTTCAAAAGAAAGCTTCCTAATAAAGCCAGAGCAAGGAACTTGGAGTGACACTAAAATCCATCACTAAATTCTCTTTTGGGAGAAAAAAGTAAAGCCAACAAAGGTTGCAGTTACTCTTGAATCACAGTGTTTGGGTCTGCATCCAAATGTCTTATCACCAAGTCCATCAGCTCTTCTCCCTCCCTGTTCCTAATATAATATTGTCACCAGGCCCTGGCTTTAGCCTGCTAAGCATTGGACCTTTCTTCCAGGAGGATGCTTAGCAGTGGAGCTGCCTCCTGTCTTAGCTGAGGGAAGCATTAGCAAAGTAATGAATTTTTACTACAGTTTTATACTTTGTCTTTCTTTTGTAATCCCTCCCGGTGGCAGAGCCTGGATGAGGACTGGGAGTGTCCTATGGAAGCTACACCACTTCTCAGTCTCTGATGTGCTGCATCAAGCTCCTCTTTTAAAGTTGAGCCTCTGCTGTCAAGACATCTGCCTAATTTTGAGTTGTGGGGTTTTTCTTCCACATTCCCATTCATCTCATTGTTCTAGCAGTCCCTCTTCCAGTTTTATATCCTCAGCAAAATTTCCCTTTATAACACAGTTTGCCCCTCCTCTGGAGATATTAACCCACTTCATTTGCTGCCTGCTGGGTAAAAAGATAAAAGGGCTCAACTTGTGTCAATTTAAACTCTCTCCCAATGAAGGGAACTAGAGCATTTATGCAGCAACTATATACCTCATTATGTGGCTATAGCCAGGTATGTGCTCCGAGTTTAAAGCAAGCAGCTAAAATCCATTCTCTGTTTCTAGGAGAGGGAGTGCAATCAATTCCTAATGAGACTCCAAAGTCTCCATTCCCAGCAGAGGACAGAACTACATTTACGAGTGGAACAGCACAGGAAAAGGTGGAGTCTTAATTCCAAAGCAGACATGCACAACACAAATTAAACAGCTGAGATTAACTGTGCCACATCGGGATCACCAAGTTTGCCATGATGAACATGTTATACAATCCTCTTCAGATCCTGTGGGATTTAAAGATGCAGGAAGGTCAGACACGCTGTCATTGTTCTCAGAGCAGTCCATTCTCCATGGTACACAGAGAAGACCAGAACACTCCATCCTCTGAGTTCTACCTTTTGCCAACTAATTGACACTCATGACCTAAAATAATGCGCTGATGCCTTTAAAATATGCTTTACTTGAAGTTTCACCTTTTTTAGTTTAAATCAATGAATGCAGTCAGAGGAGGCATTTTTCTTCTCTTTCCTCTGTGTAAGAGTTCTTCTGTCTCCTACGACTTCTGCTCTCATCAGATAAATCTGGTGCTGGAAATCCCTTAGACATTGCCTTCACTCTCACTTCGGCATAAAGAAGCTAAAGCAACTACAAGTATTAGTTTAGCTTTGTGGAGTACAGGCATTCATTTAGCCACAGCGCAAAAAGTGTTTCTAAGCCTATCACAGCCTCAACTAATCTGAAGTTACCATCACCAAAATCGGCAACAACAAAACAAACCTCAAGGACAAGCATTCAGCTTGCAGTGTTTTCTAAAATGGGTAGGTGGCAGTGATTGAAAATCAGGAGTTGGGTCTCTAGCATAAGAATAGTCAAGGAAAACCCTATGTGTTAAACTATTCTCACATAAGATTATCCCAGAAGTCTCACGTGGTGCCACTAGATGTCATTCTTGGACTTCCAGTTTGAAACAATGTTTTGGTTTTATTTTTTCCTCTAGTTGTTATGCCAGTTGCCACAAAGAATGAAGACCGTGCCATGATTTTACATCTTAATTTAATATGATAGCTCCACAAGAATATATTGGGCTTAATGTTTATGGGAGAAGACACATGCCAAATTCCTCCAGTACGAGACAGGAACTGGTCTGCTCATAATTCAGCTCAGTATATGATCTTCTTAAAAGGAACACAGGCTTCAAGAACTTCTTGTTTAAATATTGATCTTCTCCTCAGCATTGTTTAATCCCTCTAGAAACATCAGAGGAAAGCAGTGCTTTATTGTGGGGAGGCTCTATTTATTTGCAGGGGTTTTTTGGTCATCTTCTATTTGTCAGAGCTGGAGGTGTAAATGAAATTATGTTTCTGAAGGTCTTGTTACTTAAGGAAACTCTGATGGAGACACCGTGCACCACTAACCACATTTTAAAATCCTTAACATTTCCTCTTGTGAAAAGGGAACAACATGAGGGGTGGAACTGACAGGCATTAAGCAGCAGGGTAAAAAAGGAGCGGAGTGCAGAGGGAACAGAGCACAGCAAGCAGACCAGGACAGGACACCGGGATCAAATGGAATTTGAGAAAAAACTTTTCAGATTGCCAGCACCAGGGCTCCTCAGGAAAACCAACACATGGCCATAGTGAACAGCATGACAGAACTGGCTGGCATTCAGAAACAAGAAGTGTTCTGGGGTCAGATCCAGACCATGATGCTCTAAAAGCTTAAGACTCCTGACATCATTATTCCAAGGCTAGGGCTATAGACAGCCCTGTAACACACAGAGGGGTTTATATTTCTTGCTGTGAAGGTTACTTAGATGCTTGAGTAAATCCATCTGACCCTTTTTCAAGGTTGATTAATCAAAACACTGGATAAACATTCCCTTGCTAGCAGCAAGCGCTCTTAGCCAGGCAGCGATGTGCCCTCCGAGCTGATCCCAGCCAGGAAAGGTCCCTGCTGCACAAGGCACAGCCTCCCCTCGGTCCAGGCAGCAGCTTTGGCACGCCCAGATCTCAGTGCAGCACAGGCTTCTACCCTGGCAGGATTAACCCAGCGCCTCACCTTGCAATTTACCTGCATTCAGTTCTTTCAGGGAGGGGGCACAGAGCTGTCCCGAATGCCAGCTCCTCCAGCTGGGGTCTGTTCCTCCGGGGCCCTTTTGCCTTTCTGCAGCCAGGCAGGAGTTCACTGACCACAGCCCTCCCTGAAGAGAGTGCAATAACCAAGATGCATAGGATAGGCTGCCTTCCTCCCACCGACGGAGGGTTCCCCCTGCCAGAGGGTGCCTGGTGGCAGCAAAAGAGCAGATGTGCTCCTGTCACCTGAAACCCGTCACATTTGTGCTGGCCATCACAACGCCCCTCTCCTGTTCCACTGCCCAGAGAATCTCTCACGTTTAAGCATGTGGAAGTGATGATCTAAAGACCAATACTCTCACTAAGAAAGGAAAAACGTTGAAAGCATAAAAATTCTAATTTAGTCAGGAAAGAGGAAAAAACAGCAACTCACACAAGCAAAGCAACCTGATTGCAACAGACTCAAGAGAAAGCTGAGCACAATCTTTACACAGGGAAACAACCACAGGGTAATAAACAGATCTGAAAATGCAATTTGTTTGGAAAGAGAGCAGGTTCTTTACTGCAGGAGAACCGTGTGTAACACTGAATTTGAAATAATCCATCCAGCATCCATGAAAGATGCCATTTCTAGCACTTATTCTCCTGAGGCACATTCAGAAGTGAACAACTCACGTAGGGGTTATTTCATTTATTGCAAGCTACGGCCATCAGCCATGGGGAGCCTGGTGGCCACTGAGCAGTAGCACCACACAGAAGCTCAAGATGCCACTGAACAAAGATATTTCTCTGGACATGAAGTCACCAAACTTAAAACCAGCACATTCTGTAGCTGAAGAAGCATCCTCATGACGGACACCCAGCTGTAATTACAGCTCAGCAGCTGCTTGCTCTCAGTCTTGACTCAGTGTTTTTATCATATGAAGCTGCTTCCCATATAAGCAATCAACTTGACAAACAACCCAGATGTTTTCTCCCCCTCCTGCACTGTAGCAGCCACATAAACTATGGAGTCCGTCAGCTCCAGCATTCCTTCCCCTGACCAAGAAATAGGACATCTGCAGTTGGAATTTGGGACACAGCATTCCATACCTCTCTCGGAGGCTGCCAGCACGTCCCAGTTCTGTTTTGCTGCTGTGAATACGAGGGGCAGAGCAGCCTCACTGCCTGATTAAAGCAGCCTTGATTTATGCAGACAGTCGACTGGAGCTACAAAAAATAGATTTGTAACAACACAACCGTGTTAGAAGGGTAGCTGGGGATGAGTTCAGGACAGGTGTTCTGCAGAATTCATAATCCACATCTGTATCATGAAGCAGCAGGCAGCTTATTTAAAATGACAAGGCTGTAGAGAGTCTGAACACTCCTTCTTTCCTTTTAAATTTTTTTTTAAATACAGGGAGGCTGGGGTGGGGAAACCCAGCCAGCATTTGCACCGAGCCAGTGGTCCCACTGCACTTCTAACATGCTTAACATAGGGGAAAACATCTTAAGGGAGTAAGTGGTAATGGGCCATGAAGCATATGGCAGTGTTGTGGCATCTCAAGAGCCATATGCACAGGCCTACAAACTGTCGGGATGTGATACACTACAGATAATATCCATGATAAATTATTCACTTAACCAAAAATTGTACATCAACCCTCAACAGCTGGTAAAAGCTGGATCCTTGCCCAGTGCATTAAGGAAGTTTGCTTCCTCAAAGCTCTACTGTTCTTTAGGGGATTTGAATTATGCATGTTACCATGAAAGCTAATGCTGTACATATGCATTCAAAGTTATTATTAACCTCATCAGGCAGAGAAGGAGTGGAGCAGGCAGCTGTTTTTCTAGCTCATGTGCTTAGGATGCGGTGATGTTTTAAAGGACTTGCTGAGAGCAAGGATATAGGAGAGTTTATTTTCCCCTTAGAGTAGCTTGACAGTAGCCAGTTCAGCCTGAAGGGTCTCTGGGGTGGTCACTGACCGAGCCAAGCCTCCTCTTCAATATTTTTATACCAGAAGAACTAAAAAGTAACATTTTTTGGTGACCCACGTTACAGCTGTGCTGTGCCTTCCATTTAAGGATCTTAAAATGCTTTCCCAAACACTTGGGGGACAAGGCTGAGCCAGGTTTCCAACTGCAGAGCTGTTACTTTTAGTGACAACACCAAAATCTGCTGCAACTCCCAGAGCCCCCTGCTTGAAGTGTTAACCACTGTAGGGTTTGATCTCATGTGGACTGACCAAGCTGTCTTTGCTGGCAATTACACCAGCAAGTAAGGACCTGAATCTTCAAACTTCAGCACACAAAAACCACCTTTTTCTCTGCAATGCAATATCCAGGATTTTTCTCAGCCACCAGTTCATCTGTCCCTCCTTTCTCAGCCTCCCCCAGCCCCTGGGACCACTTTCCCCCATCTGCTTTAGGGAATTGTCTCCTCATGACAATACTGTATATTTTCCCTCAAGCATCCAAATTCACCAGGCTCCCACCTTCAATTGCTTACATTTCATTATACAAATCCTGAGTTGAATTTGTTATTACAGATGCAAAAACAAATCAAGAAGCTTCAAAACCCTCTCCTTGTCCCCATCCCAAATCCATTGGAGAAGCCTGTATTGCCATTAAGAAGACTTTGATTTTTTTCTATGCAGCTTTAAGGCTGCATCTTCAAATGCTGCCTGCAGGACTGACATTTTCCTCTTGATCCCAAACAGCAGGAGCAAGGCTGTGGCATGAACTGCAGATGGAGAGCCTGGGACAGTAAAGGTAGCACCATTATCTCCTGCTTGGCATACACATGCTCTTGGCATTCATTTTTTGAAGCACCCCCAGTCTTTCATTTCTCTCCCTTTCAAATATTTTGCTCTGCCAAGAGAGTCAAGTCAGGCTCTCTGGATAAATGGCCAGCTGGTGCTACAGCACAGAGTATCACAGGCTGGAAGTGGGTTTGGAGAACAGTTTGAGGGCAGTTTACATCCCCTGGCCAAATCAGGATGGGGAGGCAGACCAGACATGCTGCTGGGACCTGCAGTAAGATTTTGCAGCATTAACTCAGCTATTCTAGCAGCTGCTAGATAGAGCAATAATCTTTGAACGTGACTTCTTGGTCTCTTCTTCCAGAAAGACAAGCTAATTAAAAAGGGGTTACAGAGAGATTATGTGGACCAAGGGGAGATTTCTGAAAGGCATAAAGAGCAGCTCAGCAGCCAGATCTCCCCGAAAGTCAATGTGAATCAGGCAGCTAACTCCCACTTGTCCTTTGAAAAGCTTTGCTTGCAGCTTTTAAAGCTTGTCCTCTGGATAAAAATAAATAAATAAATGCCAATTTCTTCTGGCAGAGCTATGCATCACCTAAGACAAATTTCTGATCCTTTAGAGGATCAGTGCACACACACTGTGCAGCAGTTTTTGGTAGTTCTGTTATCCCATCCCTCAAATGATCAATTGTTTAAACACAACCCATCGACCCTGGCTCCATGTTTAGCCAAAGGTGTTTGGTAAACAAGGGCAGCACATCCCGGGTGCTGTGCTGCACACGAGAGCAGCACTCACGGTCTGTCACCGGCTGTGGAGACACAAAAATTAAATCGGTGTCCCCAGGTCTTCTGGAGACACAAAAGGAAGGAAAAAGCTCCAAAGTGAGAACAAGGCTCGCTCTCCTCCCCAAACAGCGCCAGCAGCAGCTCTTTGCTGCAGGCTCTTCTCCGGGGCACCCTGGGAGGAACCAGCGAGCCGCTGCCAGAGCCAGCATTTCAGCTTGAATGTCAGTGTCATTTACACAGCAAATGTCACTTAAAGCTAACACCAGAAGGAGCTTGTCAGGGTAATTCACCAGGAAGCGGCAACAGCAGCTCGGCAGCTCTTTCCCCACATACACATATATAAAAATATATTTATCTAAAATTGGATTTAGACTCTGAAAGGTTTTCTAGTGATGACATCAAGAGTGGTGAGTTTGATTTTACAGCACCAAAATCAACATGGTACAATCACATGCCACAAGCCTGACATGCCTTAGACACCATTCCTAAAAATGCAGGCAGTTTACACTCAGTATTGGCTCAGTCTCTGGCAGCTCTGCTCAGATAAGGGGCCAGCTCTGTCAGTGGTTCTCAGACTGGATAAACTTGTCCATAGCTGGACTGAGGATCGTTAGCACACTCTGCACTAATCACTGACAATCCAACACAAGTGACAGCCAGTCACTGCTAGTCTGGATGTTAGCTGGGAGTTGGAAACAGGACAGTTTCTCTCCAGCAGATTTCTGCTGCCTCAGCCAAGTGTATCTTAAATCAGCTGCTACCCTGATGCCACCACACCAAACACAGTCAATCGTCTTGCAGAGATTCAAGCAGACACTTACACCAGTGCTTCTGACAAGGGGAGGGAAGCTCAGCAGACAGATTTCATCTTCCCAGGCCCGCAGTCTGCAGAGGAGCTGCAGAGAGCGCTGCCACAGCCCATTTCCCCTCCAGGCTGAGGGAAGGGAAGCTGGCACTGTGCCTGGGGAAGCCATTTCAGGTGCTTACGGGGCTGACTCCGACCACAGAGGAGATAAAGGTATTTACAGCATTTCATACAGACGGAATCTCACACTTGGAATTACCTCACCTCTTGAGCCACTAAAACCATGAGTTGTTTTTTAGGATATGCCCTGTCCCTCTCACACTCGTTCATGCAAGTTACCTGGGACCTGCAGAGCAAGCACAAGGGCAGGCTTGGGAAGCAAATGCAGAAGAATTGTCCATCATCAGACAATAAGGTTTGGTGCACATTTAGTTGCTCTAACACAACCCACGGGCCTGACACGTGCAAACAAAACATCCACCTGTTGAATGGAATTACCTGCGGTGATGTGCAATATATTTTTATAATGTAAAACACAGATTGGAGTCTTCATTTCCTCCTTCCTTGACAGAATGCAGCTGCACAGAATAGAGACATAACACGGGAGCCTCATGAATCCAGAGCTAAGCTGCGGGAGACCAGGAGCAAATAAATATTTCACAAAGTGTTAGCACAAGACACGACAGCATAAATAAGTGTGAGGATAATGGCTCCAAATGCAATTTGGCTTAAGTCATCTGTGCCTTCAGAAATAGAAAGATGATTTATTTCAAGCCTGAACGACCTGAGAGGGAAGCAGTGGGGTTTTTCCTGGGTTATTTATTTATTTTTAATCATTATCTTTGACCTTTCTGCAGGCAGCAAAGGGAGCAGGGGTGGTGGGTCGCTGGTACAGTATGTAGGTTAGCACTGGAAATATTTCTCAGTGGTCTGAGAGACACATGAAGTTAGTTGAGGTGATCAGAGCAGCCCCAAAGCCCCCTTTGCTGGAACCTGTTAACTGTGTGCCTGTGCTGTGAGCCCACGCTGTGGCCACAGCTGATGAAAGCTTTTACATTTAATAGCTCTCAAAGGACATTTCTTCCTTCAATTCATCCAGTTGCTGTTTGAGACACAAAAACTCAACACCTCCCACCCCTGCGGCAGTGTCAGCACACTGTGTGGGGCAGGATGTCCTTCTTAATTGGGATCTGCCACCTAATCCTGCCATTTGATGCCCCTTAAATCACATCCTAAAAGAGTAGAAGCATGGTCACTCCCTATTCAGTTTTCTTGTTTCACTCAGGATTTTACAGCCCTTGGTGATATTCTCTTCAGTTATTTCTTTCCTAGGAGGAGAATCTTGGCCCTTTTCTAGATCTACTGAGTGCTGCTTGAGTCAGAGCAGGGCCCAAACCCAACACACTTGCCCTGCAGCAGATGTCCCACAGATTCAAACAGTGGCAGAACAAGGCTGGACGTGTCATAGCCTAAAACAAACCAAACTGCTGGAGTGAGGAACACAACACTTCAAGCAAAAATTTGCTGAAACGGTGCCCTAGATCTGACTCACTCCAAGATCCAACCCCAGGTCAGAGGGCTTGGCAATTACAGCAGAGAAAAAGCATCTTAAATGTATTTTTTATCTCGGGGCTTTCCCTGTTTTTTTCTTATATTGCCACAGCTCATAGAGAATTAAGCAACATAAAAATAATAATAAATCTTTGGCCATTCTAAAGCCTTCATCAAGCAGTAACCCTTAATCTGAAACACTGGAAAATAGTAATGAAACAAACATGAAACTCTGGAGTTGACAAAATTTAAATTAGCACAAACTTTGACCCACAAAACACTCTCAGGTCAGCTCAGGAACATTTCAGGGTATCATTCCCAGATAAGCGTGCTGAGACTTCCAGCGACACACGCAAACTCCCAGGCACCACAAGAACCAGTTTGTGTGTTCCACATTGCTGCAGGCTGAGTTTTCCACAAATTCTTTGGAGCCTGCTGGTGCTTTCAGCCCTTCCCAGCTGCAGAGGAGCCGCTCCCATTTCCCACTGAAGTAGCTGGAATTTACCCACTGGGAATTCACGCTGCAAGAGGCATGACGGGGCTGGCAGGCTGCCACCCTGTGTCACACAGAGCTGGTGGCACCGAGCCAGGGCAAAGCTGCGCTGGCACCTCCAGCTCTGCAAGCTCCAGCTGATAAGAGCTCAGTGGGGGAAAAGGTAAAAGCCACGTCATGCTTTGGGTGAGAGGGAAGGGTTATGCACAGGACGGCGAGGGAGGAGTTTCCATTTAGCCAGCTGGAAGAACAGTGGCACGTCAGTCAACACAGCCACCTTATCTCTGGCCCTAATTCCCATCATGGGCTGGAGCTTGCTCTGGGAGGATGGCCCCACTGGGGAATGCGGTACTTGGCACGGCAGCTGCCCTGGCAGCTCCTTTCAGATGCTCTCTAACGTTGGAGTAGGAGGCAGATTTGAGGAAGGAGTGCACAGATAATTATTTCCTCCTCCGAAATCCCTGCTGGATTTGGCAATCCTGCAGCAAACGCCTCAGCGAGAGCCAACCAGGGGCCATCCCTTCTTTGGTCTTCCTGCTTCGAGTGACTGGCAATAACACATCCAAACCCTAAACGACCCCTGGCTGAAAAAAAAAGCAAAAAGAAACAGAACCTGCACTCCTTGAACCGCAATATCTGTTTTGAGAGCGTGGCTCCCAGCCACAAGGGCAGCCTGCACTGCCCTCCCACACGGACACAAGGCAGCAGTGGGCAGCTGACCATCTGCAGAAGGGCTGAAATGCTCTTTAATAGCAAACCAGGCACTGAAGGGCTGCTCTGTGCCCACAGACGGATCCATGCACGCCCAGGAGCTCTGGCAGCACGTGGCAGGGCCATGGCAACACCCGCCAGGACACGGGGACAGCAGCCAGGAGGCAATGCCACTCCTCTGGCATTGCTGCTTCTCCACAGCCATCCCGGGGGGAGCCGGACCCAGACACAGCATCTCCAGGTAGGGCAGGAAATGCACCGACACAAAGAAGGCTTTCCCTGGCACTGCTCAGCCTCCTTTTGTGAGCAGAACAAGCAGCTGACTCCAGGCCTGATCCCCAGCAGCTGCACACCAGCCCAGCCTCGCTGATTTCTGTGGGCTGAAGCCGACACGCTCCAGTGGAGGACCAGCTCCTCGGCGTTCCAGCAGCAGCCTAACTGAACCCAAGCCATTAGACTTTGGGGCTGGATGCAGTAACACAACAAACAGCCCTTTGCTGCCGAGGCAGTGGAGTCAGGCCAAGGCTGGATGCTTCTGACTATCCTGCCCTGCAGCTACCACGGAGGCTGGCTCCAGCTCAGGAATCTGAGAGCACAGCAAGGGTTAGAAATGTAACTCAGAAAAAATGATGGCCACGTTCTCGGCTGGTATAACCTGGCCTTACTCCACTGACTTCTGTGGAGCAGCAGCTATTCAGACCAGCTGACAGTCTAATCCAATTGCCCTGCTTTGGCCTGAGGGAAGGTGCACAGCTCCCAGCCACAGGGTGCAGCCACATCCGTCAAGGCCAGGAACACACATATAGGGAAAAAAGCAAACTCTCTCCAAAAGAAATTGTCAAATCTGTAGTGAGAATACTGTCCAACTCATTGTCTGATTCAGTTCAATTAAAAAGATGCCATAAAAGCCTCATACTTGCCAAGGATTGTACTTAAAGCACTTCTCCCTCCATCTCTGCTTGTGCCCCCTTCCCCAAAATAAATCTTATCTCATGTACAGGTGTCCTACTTGCAAATGCTGACACAGCACAAAGCAGTTCCATAAACAGAACCCAATTACAGCCAGGTAAGGTTCAAGTAGAGAAAGAGCTCCACCCAGGGAAGTATGTCATCCAAGATTAATTAGCCCCACTACCTGACTACCTAGTCTTTTTAAATGGAACAACCTACCAACCTGGTTAACAGGACAATTTAAAAAAATAAAGAAACTACAAAAACCCCCACTAGATCAAATAACATTCAATACCCCAAATTAGCTGCATTCCAAATATTGTTTTATCCAGTGTCATGATTTACTGGTCTCCTCCCCCGAGAGCTTCTATTGACCTCAGATTCACCTCAATGAATCTTGATTTTTGAATGAAAACAGCAGTCAATAATATTTACTTCCTATTGACTTCATCCTCAACAGCACAAGGAGAAGACTGAACTATCCATGACCCCCCTGTCTCAGTTCTAATCACGGTGGTGAGATCCAAGGCACCATCTCCGCAGGTCAGAGAGAGAGAAGTTAACACCCAGCAATGACCCCACCATGAGGTGACGGACAACTCACACATCCAGCAAGTTTGTTTATGCAGAGAGGCAATGGATTTCCTGAAATCTCATGACCACTTCTGTGTGACAAGAACTTTAGTTAGAAAAAAAAAATGATTCTGCTCCTGGCTAGTCACGTCTGTTAAATCTATCATCAGGCAGCAGCAGCTTTAAACCATGAGATGAAGACTTGCCACGAGCATCTGGCAGTCAAATTTGCACAGCAGGAGTGATTCAGTTGCATTCCAAGGTTACTGCTGCTGTTTATTTACACCTTTCCTGATGATCCTGATTTTAAATGGAAAAGCTTCCATGTGCTACTCCTCACCCCATGGGCCTTCCATCATCAGTTTGGCAGTCAGGTGTCTCTCAGATGGTCAAAGTCACAGGTTGGCTCAGCTGTGACTGTCAACGGGAAACTCAAACTCTTCCCATCACACCTAATGAACAGACAGAGCCTTTCCAGTGCCAAGTTTATTCTCTGCCTGTAGGTTTATCTGCAAACAGACTTGTTAGCCTTGATTCACACGTGGTGGATCCTAAGGAATGCATCAGGCACTCTTGGAGACTCGACCCTTGTATTTATCAACAATTTCCTGATCTATTAGTCATGATTTGATTCTTAAATTTATCAGACTCCCTCCTTCAAATTCAGCTTGTTCTTTGCCTGACAAATCCAAGCACTGCACTGATGATGAGTCTTGTGTTCAGCACCCTGCCATATTCCCAGCACAGATGTTACGTGTCCTGCCACGGCGTTCCAAGCAAGGCCTCGGCAAGGTAAGTCCATCTGCATTCTCTACCCACCTCCTAAATCACGGCTCCCGTTCTCAGCCTCCCCAGTTCTGCTGCCATTTCACAAAACACAGCTCCCAGAGCACAGCATGTCCTTGCTCAGGTTGCCTCTGAACCACCTGCTTGGGTTTCCTCCTCTGACTCATCTGCCTCTGTAGAACTTTGTGTCTAGACACATGATCAGTCTCTCTTTACAACAACGAGCACTAAACTGGGCTTACATCTCTCATTCTTGGTGCCACGGGCTGCAGGCAAAGCAAATGTCACTGTCAGGGAAGGTGGGCAAGTCCCATGTGTCCAGCAAAGCCAGTTGTGACAACAGAAACCAACCTGCATCCAGCAGGCACCATCTAAAACAGGCCAATTGCCTACAGTTTCTTTTTCCCTTGGTACATTCAGGCTCAGGGAAGCAGTTCCAGGTTACCCCTCATTAGGCAGATGTTCTTTAAATGATTTATGCTTCTATCAAGCTTGATATCCCCACAGAAGATTGTTAGTGAAAAGCTCTGTGTAATCATTTATAGTGGGATTTATGATGTTTAACTTAGTAACTCTCTGCAGGCTCTCTAACAGGATGGAGGTGAGCTGTGGGCAGTAAAAGGTCAGTCCCAAAGGAAGCCAAACACGATGCTAAGAGGAAACTAGAATAGGGCTCTGAAGGGCTTTGTTCACATTAGAGGGGAAGCAGCACAGACTTTAATCATCCTTGCCAAAGGCATGCACATGTGAGGAACAGAGGAACCAGGAAGATTTTGCCTCAGATTTTCAAGGTTGGTGGTAAATGTGGTTTTAGACTGGTTACTGGCTTAATCTTGCCCTCATTTCTTTCTTTGTTTATATTAAGTTGCCTCAATTACAGTCCTGTGTTAAGCAAGTGTATTGGTTTTGCAGTCAGTCATGCAAATGTTTTTGTTTAGTTGGGGTTTTTTAATGTCATCAGTTCATTTTTAAGCCAAAAAACACACCCAAGCTAAAAAAAATCCACCAAAATGTGGTATAAATAGTGAGTAACTAATTACACCAGACTTTGGTCCCCTCTTGCAGCACTAGCATACTCAGAGGTGGGAAGAGCTGTTAAAGTCATCTCAGGGACATCTGCAAAACACCAGGACATTCTGGAATTAAATTTCAAGTTTTAGTCATCTTTGTACTTCCCTGTTTCTTCCAGAACTGGGAGGTAAAATGCTAGAATACACCCAAAAGAAAACACAAGAAAAGCTTGATAACTCCAGAAGCAGGAATTACTGACAGGCTCCTGGGAACATCCTGAACTTCGCTGCTTTGCAGTGCAGCCCCCTCAGTGCTCGGATCATTCAGCTGTTTGGATTTTACCTCCCCTGGCTAACCTGAACCACCTGGAAGCGCCTGCTCCTGCAGCCCAGGAATCTCACAGTTATTATTCTGGGGCACTTTAACCACCCTTTCTCCACGTGTCTGACCTAATGTAACCCAGCCAGACCCAACACACCAGTTCTGGCCCAGCAGCTAATGGTCATGGACAGCATCACTGGGCAAGCTGGGAACGTGTGCTAAAGAAAACTGAATTATAGCTCATCTAAGCAAAGGGCATTATCCCAAAGTACCTGGGGGAAGGAACAATCAGCCTGACATTCTCCTCCCCAGCCCTGCCATGAGGGCAGGTCATTAACAGTGCTCACACTGCAAACCTGGCTTTCCCACAAACTCTGCAGATACCCTGAGAAAAGCCTCGCTGCTTCCTTCCCACCCACTTGTCCCCCCAGGCCAGCTCTGCTGGAAAATCCCATCCTCCCTCCCACACACCACAGAGCAGGGGTTTGACGGTTCCTGGACGAAAATGTTTTAACCACACACTTGCACCTGCAGCGCCCGGCCCTGCGTGTCACAGAATTCGGAATGAAGCAGCACAGCTATTGTAAAAATGAGTTACAGCAAAAGCTCCTTCATCTCAGTCATCACAAGGGCTATTCCCCACTCCTGTTTTGGTACCAGATGGCTCAAGGTCTATTTTTCAACAAGTGCTGTCTGCTACACTTGCAGCAAGTCCTTTGACTTACAAACCAAATCTCTTCCCTTAATATCTTTTTCATCCTTTCCCCCCTCCCCTCTCTGAGCTCACAAGTACATCTTTTCTTAAGAAACAGAAAAAATCTATTATTCTTCAAAGGCCCAGTTGTGTCCTTCATTTACTGAAGTAGTCAAAGAATATTATGGGTCATTTTGTCACCATGGAAACCATAAATAGACCTTCAGGGTTTTGGAGAGGTGATATTATTTTGGAGAGGCCGTGCAGGGCGCTCTGACAGAAAATAATAGGGATGGCAAATCAAGGAGACCTTTTATACAGACTGTGTGAAATGCAAAGGGTATCAAACATCATTTCTCTGCCACCGAAGACTACTCCAGGCAGCAGTTTAATATGGTATCCTCTGACAGCTGAGCCCAAATGGAAAATTAATGAGGCAGCATGATATATGAGTCTTTTTAAATCTCATAACCAGCCTCCTTTATAGAATAAAAATGGCCAAATCAGTTTAATATTAGTGGAGAGGTTCTCTGTGTGTCTTTCTTCTGAGCCTTGTCAGTGCAGTGCTGAAGAGACAGTTTTGGTTTATTGGCTGTGTAAGTCTAGCTGTTTTCAAGTTTTGGACTGTCTAAATCAAAATAATTCTGAGCTTTATTGGTTTATCAAAATACAGTAAGGATATGAAAGCCTAAGGAACCCCTGGGATCTCAGAGGAGACACATCCTGCCATTTCAGGAGCCCTGAATGCCCCGTGTTGCTGGCCTGGGACAGCAGCCCCTTCTCTGCCTCCTGCTGCAGGGCTTTCCCAATCCCACCCACCAGAAAACCCACCAAATGTATCATTTCTGTCATGAAAAGAGGGACTTGTGCCCAGTGACAGTGCTGGCTGCTATGAGAAAACAGCAGAAAACAGGAGAATGCCCTGAACTGAATATAACCCAACCCAACTCGGTCCATGCCCATGCAGCTGTCTCCTCTCCCAGCACTACTCTATCAAAATCCTTTGGGTGTTGCATTTGAAAAACCTTGTTCTTTTGCAAGCAAAACTCTTAACTGCATAAATAACTAAACCCATGCAATTCTCGGGCCAGAAGACCCTTTCTGTAAGCATTCTGGCAACCATATTCTCACAACTGAGAGACCAACTCCCCAGCTAAAGACCTGCAGAAGTGAGAGCAGAAAAAATTGTTGAAGAAACAAACAAAGTTTACACAAAACAATGTTGTATCCTACCTGGTGGTGGATGAATCCTAAACATGCTGGGTATCCTGCCACTTCCAAGGTTGCTGCTACTCTGAATTAGAACAAAACCTTAAAATCTCAAGTCATTCTGCAGAACAGAAATTTCAAAATGCTTCTGTTTAGAAACAAGCAACCACTTCACTGAAACACTGAAAAAACAGTTCAAACAAAACAAAGGAGTCAAAACAAACACTCCTTTCCAAAGTTTTCTGTCAAAACATCTTTGAAATAGACACCTTCATGCAAAACATTTCAGCTGCAGAAGAAAAAGAGCTTCCTTTAGAAAACTGCTTTATAAGAGAGACTGGCTCTGCCAACTTCCCCCACAGAACAGCTGTGAGCAGATCCATGGCATACAATCATCCACTGTGGTTCAGAAGTTTTGCCTTCCCTGTCACCCCTCAGCTGGAACAGTGCAATTCTCTGGGCACCTTCAGCATCCAGGCCTCCAGTAAACACAGTACTCTAAAGACTGGAACTTCAGAACATGAAAGCAGAGGGATCGACAGAAGTCAGACAAACAACACTTTGCTAAAAGTAAACCCTCAAGGAAAAAAAAAAAACCAATGAGCATTCAACACAGAGCAACAGAAGGAACTGCTGTAGATTTCATTGCCTTGTTCAGACAACCCCAACCCCTCTGAAATACCACACTGGCTATGGTTCCAAGCCCACTGATGGCACTCTGCCTCTCATATAACAACTTACCCAGCTCTGGTCGTGTGAGCATCTCCAGTAAGGGAGCACATTCCAAGCTGGCTTACAGAAGCAGCAGGAACTTGAAGTCGCAGCCCTTCACTCCACTCAACTCCAACACGGATATCTAGCTGTTTTCCTGACTCCTACCCCAGTAAAATCCACAAGCAGAGGGCCCAGGTAAGCACATGCCAGGACAGCACCATCAAACAGAAGGGAGAGGCAGGAACCCCTCATGAGCTGTCGGGCCCATCACAGAGAACTGGATGAAGCTGTGTGAAAAGGGGTGGGGAATGGAGCATTAAGCCAAGCCTCAGTAGTTTCAAAAATGCCCAGTTTGACATGTTTAAGAAGGATGATGAGGGGGAAACAGGGATATAAAATTTTAAAAATAACCTTTCATGATTTCCCTCATTCCCCAGCACTTTTGAAACAGTGAATGTTTCACCTTTCAGCAATGCTAAAAGCTCACACTGCACCTAGTGTTTGATGCACAACAGATGACCCAGCTCCTCCAGCACTTTGTGGAACCTCCTGCACCTGTGCCAGGCAGAGCTGATTTCCACCTTCACAAATGCAGTTTTCCAACAGCATTAAGGACGTGGGTGCTGTCAGGTTGCCACAGTGGATGCAGAACTAGAGATACACAACAAGAAGCAGAGAGAAATGCTAGAGTGAAAGTAGGACTGCAGCTACACAAACATCCCAGGTATCAGAAACTTGGGGGTGCCTGGGAGATGAATTCCGGTGTCTTTGCTGTGAGTTACATGAAGATCCCGATCTGTTTCATTTCTCTAACCAACAGCATGAGAGGATCAATAAATGTATTTGCTGGCCTAGTAACATCTCCATTCCTATTTCAAGACTGCGCTCAGAGGGTGGGAAGACAAGAAGGTCATTTAATATTTCACGTGCAAAAAGTTCATTGCCCAAAGCAAACAGTACATGTGGAATGATGTGTGCTTGTTTCCTTCATCATCTGATGCTGTGTTGGTTTTGCCCAAGCTGTAAATGGCAGTGCTGTTCCAAGCCCTCCTGCTCTCAGCACCAGTGGATGCTCTGCAGTGGCTGCAGACAGGCTGAGCTAAGATTCTGCCTGCTTTAGCCATCCCCACCCAAGCAGCACCATATCCCTGGAGCAGGAATGGCTGGCTTGAAATACTGCCCAGTGTCAGCAGGAATACAGCAGCCCAGTGTTTAAGTCCTTCCCCCACTAAGTACTTGGAGACCTTTCCTTCCCTAGGCTCCCTAAATGCTTTATAAACATTTATAAACAGGCAGAGTGAAAAATCAATGCAGAGATACTGTGGGGAGGAAGAGATAGCAAGGAAAGGAAAGACAAACTCAATGAAAAATGAAATAGTGCCCATATATTTGCTGCCATCAGCCTTGCTGTTCCAGGGCTTTTTCCTCACTCCTCCCTATCGAAGGCTTTCTGTGCAGGAGGCAAAAAGCAGGCATTTTGTTCTGATCAACTGCAACGAACAATGTGGTTTTAATAATGGGAGTGTTTTCTGTCCTTCCCTGAGCTAAGATTAAGTTTGAAGACTCAGAGATGGTTTGAGAGTTCTGCAAATAATTCCAGGCTGGAGCTCTGAGCTGCTCACGGCCTCCCTGGAGCCTGGGTGGACGGTGGGGTCCCACACCCCATTTAAGAGCATATGGGGAGAGGATGAGCACAGACACGTGTGGGGAAGCCAGGGATGAGTGGGGGGATGAGCAGTGCCAGGGTCCATGGCGGAAGTCAGTAGGCCTGTACAGCATAAAACTGAGATGAGATCAATCAGACCCCACTGCAGCCTCGTTCTGCTGCCTGCATTGCTCAGGTGAGTTCAAGGACTGTTTAAAAATTAGTAAATTGAATTATTCAGCCATACAAGCTCAGAACCTCTGCCCAGCATAGAACAGGCATGGCCTTGCCCTGATACGCTGCTGGGAACTTCACTTTTGCCTTCGTCAGGATCAGCAGCAGACCCTGAAACAAGAACATTTGCTGGGAACAGGCTCGGTGCACCTTGCCCAGGTGCTGTGTTTATGTAGCCTAATGCAAACTCTGTTATCTCCCTTCCTCTGGCAGACTAGTAATAACAAGTTTATACAGTTCATCTTAAACAAATATTGGGAAAGTCAGTCCTTACAAGGTCTGCTAAATGGCAGAGACGTCTGTGCAATTGCAATTGATGACACAGTGTTGAATTATACAAAGGAAGGGGTCAGTGCCAGCCAGGCGATTTCTCAGAGCAGATTGCGTGGAGGTCTCATTTAACACTGCCAACTCTGAACATGTGCACTGTATAAAGCAGAGCTTTTATGGTTCTATCACAGGTCCCTAATTTGGCTCTAGGAGCCATCTGCTGAGTTAATAGGGGATCTGGATTGTTAGGTCGGGTTTGGTTTTTGGTGATTTTTCATTTGTTTAAACACCTAAAGCTTAGGCATTTAATAGTGAAAAATATTGCAATAAGTTAATCCTCTGTGCGGTAAAAAAGGAGAAAATGAATGTGTTCAGCTTTGTTTAATTTTGTCTCCTAAGCAACCAACATATTGCATATTGTGAGTACCAAACCTTAAGTGTGTGAAAGTCATTAAATCAGCCCTTCCAAGACTGCTGCAACCATATTATTAGGAAATTTTAGATGAATTACACTGTCGAGACTGTTAAGTATCACCTTGTGCTTTTATCAGCCACTAATTAAGACTGAAACAGAATGTTAATGCCCATCTTACTTCGGCTAAACAAACAGAGATAATACACACAATGCTACCTATACTTAGATGATAGGCCCACCACCCAGTATACACACATTCCTCCTCTATTTTCCTGGGCAGATCTACGTGATCATTAAAAGGCCCCCGTTGCCAGAATGAGGAACCTTGAAAAGGGTATTTCACCTCCTAAGCACCGCGGCGCTGGTGACATTTCCATTTCTCTTGCAAGGTAACAATCTCAAGACCCTGCTTCAAGAGGAGCACAGTGAGAGATGCAGGCTCAGCCGCTCACCCAGCCCCAGAGCTCCATCTCTCCACGCTGATGATTTGCTGGGAATTTGTTAAAAAACCTGAGCTGGCACAAACCAACGCAGGACCCAGTTTGAACAAAGTGCCAGAGCAAACCAAGGATTACACAGGATCATTCCCACAGCTCAGGCTTTACAACCACCAGGGATAATCCCCCAAACCCATCCTCCATCCCTCAGGTGCAAGGGCATCAGCTTTCCAGCAGCAGGGCAGAGTGAAGGCTTCATCTGATGCAGAATTAATGCAGTGCCACTGAAATCAGCCCACCCTCACCGGGGCTCCAATTCAATCACATTCCCTCATTTATAAAGAGTCTTGAACAAACATTTTATGTAAAGGTCTCAGATTTCTCATTTCAGGGGCTGTGAATCTCACAGGCAATTCAGAGAGCACAGAAACCGGTCAGAGGTAATTACATTTAACTGGGTTGCAACTCAGTTCCCTGGGGAATTCAGGGCAAGGAAGGCGCTGGCAGCTGAGCACTTCCCCAAGACATTTCGGATGAAATCAAGGGCAGTTTCAGCACTCACATGTTGAAGCAAGATTATGAATGACCACTGGACGTGACAATTTACCTCGCCACCAGAATCTCTTCAAGATTTACTTCAGTAAACAGGCTTTGCCCTTTATTCATGCAGTTGTTTGCAGGTCAAATGTTCATCTGTGTTACTTCCTTGATTCAAGGTAATGGGTACGAGCACAAATAAGCAAAAAAATCCCTCCCCCAAAAACCTAGAGACCTACACTTAAAATTTTTGTGTTATAGCAATAAAGATGAGAGAGAAAACAATTTACCAACCAATTTACTGAAAAATTAAGGTACATCTCCTGCTACTGCATAATGGAAATGCTTTGAAAATGGGTTTCCAGATTTCTCGTTTGTGGTGAGCTGTGAGCAACGTGGATTTAATATCAAGGGTAAAATTTTTAATTAGACAAGAAGAGGTCTGCCTTGAGTTCATAATATCTTGTGATCCAATGTGATTCCTTCTCATTCTCAGTCCATGGTTCAGACAGACCTGAAGCATTTCTGAAGCCCGGGGGGAAGAGGATCCATCTGAACACATCTTAGTTCAAGGAAGAGGGATTAAATTAGTGATGAATTACACCCTGAATGAAAGCAAGGCTTTTTATATTCATTCAAACACAGCCTCTCCCACTGCAGCCAGCTGGGGCAGCCACAGCTTTAATATTAGTTATCCCATAAACCATCATTCAGGGGAGCCAGTGGACCAGCAGCAGATCCCTGACTCACAGAATATGACTGGAATCCTGATTGCTGCTTCTTTGTGTGATGGGAAAGGTTACCCCCTTAGTGCCCAGATGGACACAGATTTGAGACAAGCTCCTCCAGAAAACCCTGGAGTGCTTTTCATTGTGGTTGTATGAATTGCAAAGAACATGAACTGGACCTGTCCCCATGAAGAAGAAAGGTGAGGGCAGGGGCAAGATACCAACAGGGCTGCAATTCCTGCAATTAGCAGACTGCAAGAAGAAAGCCAGGAAGAGGTGGGAAATTAGAGGAGAACCAAGCCTTAGCCCGGGAGTTGGGCCTGTAGGTGTGCAGGGACAGACCAGAGAAAGGCTGATATAAAACCTGGCACTGCAATCTGGCATTCTGAGTGACCTCTTGGAGGAGATAACTCAAGAGTCTCTCTGTTTTTGTTCTCTTTAAATACATGTACAGTCTGCTCCAGCTGCTTGGCTCCGGTGCGAGCTTGTGGTGCCAAGCCAGACATATTTGGCTTTGATACAAAGTTGGCTCAGCCTTCAAATAAACCACTGCTGTATTGTCATTAGGAAACAGGAGCTCCTGAGTGATTTCAGGGAGAGGCCTCGGAGCCGCAGGCGGTGCTGGGGCGCAGCCCGGCTCGGCCCCGGGGCTGAACGTGAGCGGGAGCAGCAGCAGCCACCGGCTGGAGGCAACAGCCTGCCGGGGAGAAACCTCCCATTCCCGGCATCTGCTGTTTATTCCTCAGTCTCGCATGATCGGTGGCAAACTGAGAGCAAGCGGTGTTTGGGCAATCTGTATCCCAAACGTGACAGCCCAACGGAATTTGGGTCCGTTCTCATTTATTACAGGGTTTTTAGGATAACGCCGCCCCAGCCTCGGGTTGGTAACGCTAAATCGGAGCTGTTCGATGAGTTAGGCAGGAGCTCTGCTAATTCATTCACTCAGTTAAACTTGTGTCCTCCTCCAAGGCCAGGATTTGCAGCCAGGCTGAGCAGAGGGATGGGAAGGAGGCCTGTCCTACTGCCACCATTAATGTTAGGAAAGCCTAAGCACAGGACTTGGGTATTTGCATTGTGGTCATGGTCCTCTCCCGTTCTTGGCAGGATCCCACTTTAAACGCTGCTGGCACAACATCTCCCTTCTGCTTGGTATGTGCCACATACGGAATTCGCTGCCAGCTGCAAGAACCCGTCAGGCTTGGGGTCACGAGGAAAGCAAGTCCCTCCTGCCATCCCAGTGTGGGCATTCTCTGTTCTCTACTTCTGCACCACTCACCCCAGGGCACGGCCATGGTGGGAGATGAGAAACTTGTGAGGTTTGACTGCAGGAGCACTGCTGGGGCAGGGTACACAGGAAAGCAGCAGCAGAACAGGATCGAGTCAGAAATACTTGCCAGAAGCCAACAGTGATTTTGCTTTCATCTGCTGACAGAAACTCTGACAACTGTGTATAACATGCCTGATTTTCTCTAGCCCAAATAGTCTTTAAAATAGAAGCAGTTTAGCTTTTACAGGAGTTGGCACTACAGAACAAAAATTTGACTAGACAAAACAGTGACCATGGAGGAAGGCTCCTCACCCTCATTCTTCCCATCTCTCCAGCACAGCAGAACCAGAAAAACAAACACATCCAGCAGACCATTCCCCTGAGGATGGGAAATGAAAGAAAGGAGACAGAGAGAGAGACTTTGTTCTATTTTTAAACACTTGAGAATGGCTCCAGAACTACTGAGAATGGCACTGAAAGCACTCAGATAGGAAAAAAATCACCCAAGTACACATCCAAACTCCGACTGACTCCACCAGGGGCTTTGCCCTCGACCAGACTAGGCAGGGATGTTTTCTTTCCCTCTACCATGGGCTGGCTCATGTCCCCAGCCAGGCACAACTGAGGAAGGAGCTGAGACCTGAGAGGAGGCTGCTGCACTGCCCAGCCTGGCGTCTTCCCCTCCCCAGCCCCTCACCTCTGTGTCCCACACAGCAGCACAGCTCTGTCTGCCCCAGCTGCTGTCCCCTTCTTCATTTTGCCTGCAAGCCCTGTGGACACTGGCATTCCTGCTGCAGATTCCCAGCAAGCTGCAGGGCAGAGCAGAAGAGGGGGAAGAGGTGTGTGACCAGCAGAAACCTCGAAAGGATGGGCTTCCACAGTTCTGAACTGCAAAGGATGTGCTTGCTGGAAGCCAAGGGCAATATTCCGAGTGATGTCGAAGGATTCAGCATTTTTACTCACTTCCCTCAGCTCCCAACATTATCACAACAGTCTGGCAAAATTTAGGAGAAACTTATTTAAGATGTGAGAGTAGGCTTTTCCGATCATATTCTGGGATTTACGCAGGGTTGGGAGCTAAAAATTGCAGCTGAGTTATGGATTTCATCAAGAATTTTCTATTGAAATGAAAAATGAAAAATCAGATCACTATCCAGATGCTAATAGAAAGCAGGTGTTGGGCTTTAAACACGAGAGCATTTACTGGTTTAGCCACATTAATATTATGGTTAAGACATACTGTACTGATTACAGCGTTAATTTAATAAAAGTCAGTGGTGCAGAGCATCATATCCTTTATTTACACATGGCATCCTTCCTCTGCAGAAGGAAACCAGAAAAAACAAAGGGACTTTGACCAAGTGAAATTCACCTCAGATTAAAGAAAGCTCTGCAAAATTTAAGGTTTTAATAAACAACATCACGGGCTGCTGAACTAATGGCAACACTGTATTGGGGGGTTTAATTTCAATAAATACCAAGGTTCTGATTTGGTAACCCTGCACTGCCCCTTCCCCCTCAGAGCTGACTGTTCATTTTGCCCTTTTCCTCACACAATTATTGTACAATTTAGTTTGGAAGGACTTTGGGACTTTCTGGTCTTGCCCAAAGCAGTTCCGACTTCAGTGACAGCCTGAGATGCTTGGGACAAGATTTCCTCACCAGGAACAAAGTGCTCAGCTCAGGGGCTTCCAGCCACTGGGAGTGACTGTCAGCATCTGCATTCCCCTTCTCCATTCATTTTTTTCCCCTTCTATTTCAGGAGGAACAGGGCCAGAATCATGTTCAAAGTGCTTGTGGAACACAGTGCACTGCCCGGTTAGGTCTAGAGGAAAAGGCAAAGGCCATAAAATTACACAAAAAGGGAAAATTTTCTGCAAAATTAGGGAAAAAGGTGTCATGAAATCCTGATGCAATGGATTTTTAAAAAAAAAGCCTCAAGAAATCATAGAAGCTCTGGGCAACCTTAAAATAGAGGAAGAAACCAAGAACACAAAAATAACTTTGTAAAGAAAAGCAGCCAAGCAGTGCCCAGGTGTGAGTTTACTCCACAGTACCTTTCTCAGTGTGTAACAAGCCCCCAGACAAAGCTTCCACTTGGGAGCAGGCCCTGGATCCCCCTGGATCCCCCCACAGGTCACCAGAGCTGATTCCAGAGCAGCCCCAAAGGTCAGCCCTGCTAGGAATGGGGGAAGGTTGAGAGCCCTTCCTAAGAGCCTCTGGAAAGCAGTGTTTGCACAGCCCACAAGAACAATGGCAATAACATTCCATTGTCTCTAGGTTTTAGAGCCACTAAGACTAATGAGTTCATTTATAGCCCTGATGGAGGTAATTAAATCTGAAAATCAAAGCACAACATTCTTGTTTAGTGCTCTTTGAAACCAATATTCTAATGGAATGCTATCAGCAGCTAATTGAAGCACTAATCTTGCCCAGGGTTGGGCCCATTGCCCAGATGGCTCATACATCATTTTCTAGTCTGGCAAGCAACATATTGCACTGGCTGGATGAAGCTGAGATCAGATAGAGCTATGGGATATGATGGAAGCACAAGGATTTTTCCAATCAATATTTTGATAAAATTGGCATTTCATGTCAATCAGCCAATAAACTTCTTGCTGAAGTACAAGGACGCATCCTTGGCTTTATAAATAAAAAAATCTGCTGCCTTATGCAAACAGAAGCTCCTACCAACCGGGTAGCAAGAGCAGCACAGAAACATTAGCAAGATAAATGCCCAGTGAGTGCCATGAGGACAACAGGGAAGCTCAAGAGCTTAATCTTCCTCCTAGAGCTGAATCACTTAACAAATAAAAGTCACAATTTTCTGCTGTAACATGTCCTTTCTGCAAGTTTCTGCACATTGTATGCTCTGTCAGGGAGCGGAGGGCAGGAGGGTGCAGCGGTGTGTAAGGTACATCTCACAGGGATGTCTGAGGAGGCAGCAGGCGTCTCCTCACTTAATGAGCTTGGGGTGCAACATTCTGCTATTCTCAGAACTGGAAGTTTAAAGCATCAGGAACCGTGTTACCAAATCTTACATCCAAGCAATGAGACTTTCTGTGTTTTCCTGGCAGCTGTTAATTCCTTTTTGAAAATCAGTCGTAGGACAGATGTTGGCATTCGTTTCAGTTTTTGTGCAGCCTTGGCCTCTATTACCCGCTTTTCCTACGTTTTTCTCTTTTCAGTTGTGTGGTGTTTACCCAGCCAGAGCCTCCCCTGGTGTCAGTCAGCAGAACTCAGGGGAGCAGAGCCAGCTTAGGGCAGCTTGGAATGAGCTCCTGAGCGCTCGGGCACTGGGGAGCAGGGAGGCAATGAAGCAAAGTAACTGGAGGAACATCCTTAAGGAGTCCAGTGATCTGTGTCTCTGCACTCTCTGAAAATGCTGTGAACTCCAGCCTTGAGCCATGAATTAGGGATCGTTCTCAGCACATGTTTTTCCCTGTCAAGCACTGCCCAAGCCCTGGAGTTTGCAGGCAGCACAAACACTGTTCTGCTTCTGCACTTGAGCTTGCTGCTCACACAAGCTTTTGAAATTGTACAGTTTTCTGTGCCAGCACCCAGTCCTCTCTATAAAGCATGAATTATCTCAAGAATATCTTTATTTATTGATATTTTCCCTGCAGGCTGGTTAGACATAGTGTTTTGAAAATATAATTTATTTTTTTTTTAATACCAGATGAGATTTGGCCTAATGCCAGTAAAAGTCCAAATGCAGCATTATCTGGAGACCTAGCAGGAGGCAGCATGATACAATGCTCTGGCTTGAGAAGACAAGAATCTGCCTTGAGAGGTGGTAAAAGTGAGAGAACTAAACATCCATGTTCATCTGCATTTTCTTTTTTAATATGTAGATCAAATATTTGGTATTTCTAGCCCTTTACCTTTAATACTTATATATTTTTTTGTTTTACTTTGCAATTTAAGCTTAACACTTACTGTTAAGCAGTACTGTTTTCCCAAGGTGTCTAAGTTAAAAGTGTAATTATTCAAAACTCCTTCAAGGACAGGGAAGGAGAGAAGTAGCTTCCAAGGGCTGCTCAGCCCATCTGAGATCTGATTTGCTGCTCTCTCCACCTCCCTTTGTCCCTCCACTGAGTCTAGGAGTAGCCTAGGACGGGAGTTTCCCAACTTACACATCACTGATTATTTGTTCATTCCAGGTGAACTGGAAAATAAAGGTTAAATAGGATTCCTGACCCTTAAAAGCTCCAGAACAAGTAGGTGAAAGAGTGAAGGCATGCTCATCTTGCTTCTCCAAGAGCCCTTCTAAAAAAGAACATTTCTAGTGGAGTCAGGTTCCTGGGAAGCCCCCTTCAACAGGCATAAAAGCAACCCAAAAATCAAGCATCTGAAGATGTCAGAGATCCATTGGCTTTTAATGGCAAAGCATGTAATTGTCTCTCCTCCATTCCAAAACGCTGTTACCAGGCCACATTTCCTATTACTTTCTTGTTACCACCTCCATTTAAGTTCTTAATTAGGCAGAATCATTCCACCCATGCACAGAGAAAAGAAAAAAAAAAACAAAAACCACCAAACCCACAGGCGATTTGAGGAAACTAATAATTAAAAGGCTCAGCGAGCGATCCTTCGGCACAGCTCAATACAAAAAATATTAAAGCGTGTCTTGAAATGTGCCCAAAGGGTCGAGCTGCCACATGAGGTGTGAGGGGTCCTGGGGCAGGAGGAGCCAGGGCAGGAGCAAGCAGGGGAAGGGATGGGGCTGCTGAGGTGGGATGTTAAGTGATGTTCAGCAGCTCGGTGATCGCTGCTAAGAATAATGAACCTGACCTTGTCAAAGGCCGTCATTATTGATAATAACAAAGTTCAACAGCATTATTATAGGATTTTACAACTGCTAACCTTTATTGCTGGAGGGCTAATTGTGACCTTTCTTGTGTCTCCTTCACACCTAATTAGGTTTCTGTTGTAAAGAGATAAAACAGTGTTTGTATCAGTGGGGCATCTTTTTCTGCAGCTGAATGAATTCATGAAAGACTGAGACTGTTAAGTGAGAGAGAGAGAGAGAGAGAGGAGGAAATACAGAAAAAGGCAGGAGGCATTAATAGACTTTAGAATAAAATCCTGACAGATTCAAATTGATTCTGCTGCCTGAGAAAATTGAGTGTGGAGGGAATTAGATTTATGCACTGTTAAATGTAACTGCCTGGCAGTATCCATACAGAAAGCTGTTAAAATGGTAATCTTTAGAGATGTATGAAAATTGTGTGTGAATAGACCAATGAACCATCACTCAGAGCATGTCTCTTCTAGCCGAATAACACAAGACAGTATTATTATTATTAATAATGTATTACAAACACTATGCATTATGTATGTAATTTAATCACAGTAGCTAAATGTATAAACAACAGCACAGGCACGCGGTAACTTTTCTGTGCTTGTGGTTATATGTTCCCTTTTTCTCTTTGAGGACCCCCTGAGGATGCTGCTGGCAGCTGGAACAGCTCGTGACCAGCTGAGCCAGGGGACCGTGCACCCCTGGAGAGCCCGGCTGGGTGTGAGGGGCTGTGGAGGGTGTCCAGGGGTGCTGGTCCTGCAGCCTGGACTCAGGACAAGAGAGCAGCAAAAGGCCTGGAAAGGGGCTCCTTTCAGACAGGGAGCCTGGGCCAGTGTGGAAAGACAGCCCAAGTATCTCTGATATGGTTTTTTTGTTGTTGTTTTAACCTTCTCAGCTTGGTTGGTGAACCTTCTAAAGGCCAATTTCTAGCAAGAGGCACAGAGCACACCAGTGTGGGTTACTGGGAGTTTTGAGCTGCCATCAAGGAAGGCAGGAACAAGTTTCTAATAAACATAACCATGGCTCAGATTGAGGGGGAAAAATCAAGCTAGAAATAACCTCGATTCCCCCATTTGAATTCAGATCTGTGGTTCTTATGTCAAGATTATCCCTGGCATCAAAGCAACTGAGAGTGAGACAATGTTATCACTGATGACAGGGACAGCCACTGATTGATCTTTCACGATCTGATTTAGATTAGATGCTGTCGTAGGCTCTTTTTGTGACTCTAATGGCTGTAAGTTTGCTCTAGCCACATCTGGAAGTGCACTTGCTGCAGTAATTGAGCTATTGCAGAACAGAGCGAGTTGCTCTTTGGTTCTTGCTTCATCTCATCAAGCAGAGGGGGCTGTGAAAAATTGAAAATCCAGAAATACTTCCAGCTGAGCCACAGAGTTACTTCCTCTGGATCTCTCTGGTGCCAAGTTCGAGCTCCTCACATCCTCACACACTTTCTTCTATTAAGAAAATGCTGTTTCTACACAGAACATTAATTCACTAAAGTTTTGCAAAGCAGCATCGCCATGTCCCAGGCCCAACCCAACAAACCATCAGCCAGCTGCCAGTGTAAGGCCTTGCCAAAATGGACAGGGGGTAGCAGGGGCCTGTGTAAATTCCTGTCTCATCTCTGGAACACACAGGTGTAAGGCATGGAATAGAAGTAACACAAATTAAAACACTAAACCTGCAGAGAAAAGCCACTCCTGCCCAGCTCCCACCCTAACCCCTAGATGGAGTATGCCCTGCAGTCAGGCTGTTTATATCCTCTTCTGGGAGATAAGATAACCTTATCTACTGCATCTGGTTCCATTCCAGAAACTCCCGAGTCAACACACTCCATCAGGCTTCCTGAGGCTGCTAGGAGAGAATCAGGGGTAGAGCACCCACCCTTTGCCAGATAAGGAAAGAGCTTAATAAGCAAACAGAGAAAGAACTTTGTTTTCAAACATCTTGGAGGGAGCTACTAAATGCATATTATAAACATGGAAAAATATCAAAAACTCTTAATGGTTCCTTACGTCAAAAGTATCCAAAATGCTTTCCTGGTAAAAAAGCTGGATGAGCTGATAAATGTCTGTCTTTTAAGGGCTATAGACTTTACTAAAGATACATTTTCATGCATATTTGTGGAAAAACCTTCAGAAGAGTACAGAAATTAGGGTCTCAAGTACCCAGAATTACTGGGATTTTCTGCATGGGGATTTTTTCACTCTTGTTACAGACAGACGTAAGATATTCTCCACAACTGTCCTGGGTACACCCTGGGGGAGCAGAGGCATCCTGAAAGAGGCACAGCTGGATGAAAACAAGCCACAGAGGGGAGCTTTTGGGTTTAGTGTTTCATTTTCACTGAGCAGATGTTTTCTGGGCATCACAGACCCCTGCTTTAATTTGCCTTGTTAATAATACAGAGCAGAAAACCCTGTTTAACAAAATAATTAACAAGCATTTAAAGCAATTTTTTTTTTTGGTAGCTTCATTCTAGTGAATGCTGTAGGTTGACTCTCAGAAGTGGAGGAACAGTTGGGGTACGGTTGAAGCACCTGCTCTGAGGCATTTCTAAGGCACAAGACCCCAAGCAGACACTTGGGCTGCCTATGAATATATGGGGAATAAACTCCCCTTCTCTCCCTTGCATGTTCCTCCTGGATTTTTGGGTCAGGAACTGCGCAGTGCCTGCTCATGACTTCACCTCAAATCGACAGGAAAAGCAAGTGCTCTGGGAATGTACTAGAACTGCTTAAATAGGCATATGCAATAATGTGTTGACAAAAACATATGAGAAAAATATTCCTGGGTATATTGCTCTGCGGAGATGAGTATGCCGGCAAAAGCAAGTGTTTTATTTACCAGGCCAGCTCATTTTCAGACTAGCTTTCTATAACAAAAGAGTTTAATAATAATGTTGAAGGCGAGAAAGACGCCTATAAATAGGACCAAGACCTGTCTGTGGAACTTTTTCATGAAACTTTAATGGCAAGAGAAATAGCACTTGGCAAATTCTTTATTGCCTTCCTGCCTGCACTAACTTAATGTGAAATTAGGTAGCAGAATCAAGAAAAGATTTCTTTTTTGAGTTCACAACTCTGTTTCCTTAAGGCTTGTCCACCCAAAAGGCTTGGTACTGGTCCTGTGTTACCCCTCTCGGTCCATGCCTGGATTTGGGGACAGCAACAGCCCTGCTTCCCAATGCTGGCAGCTTCCTGCTGTTCCCATCCTCATCCAAGCATCTCTGCCTGCCCCGAGTTCAGGGATGATTGGACACTCAAGCCAAGAAAAAGGCAGTATTTTCTTCAGAGAAAAAAACCCCAAGCAACTCAGCTCAGAGCTTTCTCCCCCCACAGTGACCCACCATGGGACCCACCAAGGCTCTGCCTCTGGATGAGGTTCCCAGCTAGTGGGGTTCATGAGGGATGCAGCTTCCCTATGGGATAGAAGGCTCGAGCCCAAGCCATCCACTATTTCTGTATTTAGAAAAACCTTGGACACACACACAGGGCCTCTCAAAATGAACGACCCATTCATTCCCCTTCATCTGTTCAGGTGGCCTTTGCTGTGTCTATTAACTACCAAATCTCCAGCCTGTCGAAAATGCAATCTATCTTCCATGACATTAAAAATTTTATCTCTGTGCCTCAGCACACACTGCTAAGTGAAAAGGAAAGGGATTTCATTCTGGGCACTTCAAATGTTACATATAGAACACTTGGCATTTCAGGCAACAAATGTTTTTTACAAAGGAATGGTAGTTCTGCAATTATTTTCCATTTTAATAATTTCCTTGATGTATATTCGATTATCAAACATTGCTGACAGGTATCTTTGTTTTAATGACTCATGACTAATACTTATTTTAAGTGGGATACTCTAGGTTGCAAAGGCCTTTGTCTGTCCTTCCTCTTCAACCCCTTCCTCTTTAAATCTTTGCGGTGCCTGTAATAAAAGAGCTGCGTGCCCAGCCTGAGATTCCTCAGAAAGAATCCAGAACTGCATTTCTTTTCCTGGCTGCTGTGCATGTTTATGTGGACATCTGAGAAAGATTATAAATATCTCTACCCTTTAGTTATTTGGCTTCCTAGAACTATACAGGAATATTTCTAGTTGGTGCCACTGCTCATCTGTCTTTATAGTGTGACTTTATAGTGTGACTTTATAGTGTGTGTCTCTAGTCCCACAACTCTTGTCCTCCCAGAGGCTTTATTTTCCTTTAGATGCAGTCCTAAAGAAGACAGTAGAAAATGTCACATATCCCAAAGTGCTTCTACTACTCCACAGTCCTGTAAAACACTGAAATTTGCAAAGGGAGCCTAAGGGAATTCAGAGCCCAACTCCTCCTGATGGTTTTGGGGAGCAGTACTCTCAGCCTGACGGAAGATCGCAGTGTTGATCAATTCCCAAGGATTTCATAGCAGAGCCAATAATTGTATCATGTTACCTAATAACCAGCAAGGGGAAGGGCTGGGCGAAGCATGTTTGCATCTGGAATTTGAAATGCACTGGAAAGCCCTTTGCAGAGGGTGGCTGCTCCAGGCAGGACAAGAGGGTGTTTGTGGTGTCGGGAGCTTGCATATGAACAGAGGGATCGGGAAAAGGCCAGGGAGGGAATGTGCATCCACCTGACTTACAGAGAAGAGACCTGCAACAGCGAATGTAAATCCTGACGATGACAGCTCAGACGAGATTTTCTTCTGGCTCTCCCTCATTCATGATTTTATTCCATCATCAGTATTTCAGGCTGCCACTGCACCAACAGTGCTTAAAAACCAGCTCATGCTCCAAGGAAAATCACTTCTCCAGCAGGCACACACAGAGACGCTTGGATCTCACACAGTCGGAGCAGAGGCAGGCGATGGTGATGTTTTCCTTCGTCCGAGAGGTGTTGGAATCTTGTGGCCAGAGAAACAAACCCCACGGGTGCCTCTCTGGGGCATTTTCCATAATGGCTTTTCCTCTCAAAGCTGATTTCATTTTACAAGTGCAAAATCACACACATGGCAGTTTTGATGACCTCAGTGTCTAAGGACTAAGCCACCAGTAGCTGTTTCTTTCTGCCAGAAAAATAAATCCAGCAATGCCGCCCATCTTAGCAACACACTTTATGCTACAACTCACCCCATTTTGTACACTTAGAGCAAAGCCTCACTCGCAGCCCTGTTACTCCAAGTCTCTGTCAGGTCCTGACCGTCCAGCTCCACCATTTCTCGCTGGCAGGGTGAGCAGGTATCTCCCAAGACAGGTTTGTGGCTGTGAGAGCCCCAGAGCCGTGTCCAGCCCTGCCACCCTCCCGCTCCCCGGCTTGACAGAAATGTCTGGCTGGAAGTCATCAGCCGCTGCTCCACACCAGAGCCCGGCCGTGTTTACCCAATCTGCAGACCAGGCACATCCACTCAGGGAGAAAAAAAGAAAATCACAGGCAATTTGTCAGAGCATTAGCTGATAATTCAGACAGAAATGTTAGATCTTGAGGCACGGCTCGGGGCTGCAGGGGAAATGTTATTGACTCTGACAGATCCCTGATGACAGATCCACTCCCTCTCCCAGGGGCAAGGCTGAATTTAGATACACTTAAATTTTCATTGGAATTCCAGGGTAATGCAGCAAGTGGACAACAGGGAAAGAAAGGGAGAGGCTTGTGGAGGAAGAGGGGGCTTGCATGGTTTGGCTTTTCACCCCACCCCTGTAATTGTGGCCTAATTATTTCCTTTTAAGCTCATTGACTTCACCATGGTAATTATTACTCAAGCTTAGAAATAAATATCCCTCCTGCTCAAAGACAGCCATTCCTGCCTGCTTAATGCTACTTACTCCATGTAATAGCTCAGAGTCCAGATTTAGACAACAGTGGATTCTTTTCAGGCCTGATGAAATGTGCCACAGCTATTTCCCACCACCTCTGGCCTCCCAGCCAGTTGCATCTATTCATTGTCTCTCAGGCAGAGATTTTAAGCACCTCCAGGTTATTTTTTTTCCTTCTTCTATGTATTCATAGCATCCAGCACAAAGCTGTCCTGAGCCTCCAATGACAGCTGTTAAGTAGCAAATAATAGTAATAATTGGAGCATTTCTAATTGGGCTGAAGTTTTAAAATTTGAGTGCCTGAGGAGGTGCATTATCCTTGAGCATGGCTCTGCCCCAAATTCACTCAGGTTGCCTTAAAAATGCCACACTTCCAGTTGTATTTAAGCACCTAAAGAAATCTCTTCCTTTTTGGACAGGCTGATAACAAATTTCAGTAGAGTTTAGGTCTGAGACCTCTTCACAGGAAGAAAAAAGCACATTTCATTTCATTTTTCATCCAAATTGAGCAAAATTCATACAATTTGTTTTTCCTATCTGGTTTGGCCCCCCGATTGTCAAAACCGAGCCTCATTAATATTGAAACATGCAAACTTCAGCACAAACTTGTGCTGCCCAGTGGTTCTGACAGCACTGAAAGCACATCCAACATTTCATTAGCCTGTATTACCTTTCAGGCTGTATATTCCTTTCACGCCTGCCCAGGTATTTCCACTTGAGAATGCTGAGCATGAATTCAGCTCAAAGCTGCTTGACTTTTGGCATGTGACCAGACCCAGCTGCTCTGGTGGCTCTTTGTGCATTTAAAATGGCACAAAGGCTCTGCTGAAGCAGACACAAGTGCTCCCAGAGCATCGTGTACCCGCTGAATCAGGGCCACAACGAGCAAGAGGGAAACAGGAACCCATTTAATCCTGGACACGTGCAATAATTTAAAGAAGCCCCTCTTCCATCCCAGCCAGCACACGGGGTGCAGCTGTTGACTTTCAACATGCTGAGGGCTAAAGACAGTGAAAAATCCAGCCCTGGCAGAGGTTAAACCAGTGCCTCATTTGCCAGGGAGCTGTGAGCCATTAACCTTTCCACTGGCACTTGCAACCAAGAGCTGGGAGATAAACACGTTGGGGAGGAAACAAATTGGTTCATTCGAACGCTGTTAATGTGCCTGCCCTTGGAGGCCACGTTTATGCTTTAGGAAAATTACACATTCATGCATAATGAAGTGAGATATAGCTCACCGATTGCCAACAGGGTGCAAAGCCCACAATAAAGATTTATAGCAGGTGCCTAATTCTCTAAACATTTGCAAATTAAGTATTTACGGGCGTAATGCTGGCTATTTTATTGCCAGTTTAAGTTACCATCATTTGAGCTTTTTATTTTGCACTGAAACTGAGCTGAGCATTTAATATCCATGATGTGTAATTTATTCAACTATAATTTGGTGATGTTACAGTGGGAATTAAGGCAATACCCAGAGACCCTAATTATGACACAACTACACATAAACATAGGAAGAAACGCCCTGTCCTAAAGAACATGTTCTTAGCTGACAAAGACAGATAAAGATTGTAATAGACACTGCAGAGCAGAGCAATGTTGTAAAGGGAGATTGAATGACTTGCCCAATGACAGGTGAAAAGCCTGTTACCGATGGAAAAAATCCAGACCTCCTTCCCTGCACACCTGGGGCATAAAAGTAGATTTTTCTACCTGCTCACAGAGGATGGGCAGTTCTCCCAGCCTGAAGAGCCTGAGCCTCAGTGTTACTGAACACAGCCACAAAGCACACCCCAGCTACTGAAATAACCTGTTTTCTTGGGGAGCTGCCACAGCTAAGTGAGGTAATGTAAAGATTTCCAGTAATACCGAATAGACAGAGCATGCACATGAGGTGGAAGTATGGCTAACAGAGAATACACCACCTAAATATTCCTGCTGCAGCTCTTTCCCAAGGAACATTCAAGGAAAGTGCTGGAATTCACTCTGAGTGAGTTTCATAAGAGCGATTTTGCACAGCAGCAAAGGAAGCATTTCCCACATGCTGTGCCATGCACGGATCGATGGCTGTAGCTGGGGAGCTCCAGCTCACCCCCAAAGAGGAGCTGGCAGTGCTCAATCAAACCCCAGCTCGCTGTGTTTAACATTCCCCCTGTCCCACCACAGCTGCTGCAGCCTGGCTGGGCCACGGGAATGGGTTTGTTTTGGAGAGTATCCAGTTCCCCCCACAGCTCCATCCACAGCCAAAGGAGAGCATGGATGGTTGGTTGAGTTTCAGCCATGGAATGGCTTCAAAACTCAGCGTAAATGACCCTCAGGAGGAGCACGGGATGAAGTGATTCACAGTGGTATTCTCCTCACAGGTGGAGGGAGCACATCTGTTTTTCTCAAAGGGAAGGAGCAGGGTCTCTCTCCCCGCTCAAGTAGCTGGTGACATATTCAACCTGCTCCTCTGGATCCACTGGTCAGCCCTCCAGCTGCAAGAGAAGTAACTTCCCTGCCTCTTCTCATCATGTGTTGTGGAGCTAACAGTTCAGAAAGAGAGGAAGAGAGAACATTACTCATTCATTAAAAATGTGGCTTTGAACCAGGCCTAAAGTGTTATTCCAGGACTCTCATAATGAAACACGTAAGGGCCACTCACAGCTTTCTCACTCTGCTGAGCAGCACACCAATAAAAACCCAGAGATTCTGTGTGAAGCCACTTCCTCAGGCAACACGGGGAGGACCTTACCTGATGTGAGCGTTCCTCCCACCAACTCCCATGCCAGGACACACTGCCAGCAGCATCCTAACCAAATTAACTTAAGAGACATGACTTAAACAAGCAGATCGTGAGATATGAAATCTCTCTTGGCCTCATCACCTCTCAGACCAAATCAAAATAGAAACTGCCTTTTGACATCGTCCAGACACATGTGAAAGGAGCAGACTGGCCTTTGCTGCACATAAATACAGCTCCTGTGAAACCAGATAGAAAAATCTGACACTTTGCCTGCCACAGGGTTTTTAAGCATGAAGATCAACGAATCAGATGAGTTCGTGCCATACTTTGGGAGCCACTAAACATAGCCAGTATTTCTGGTTGGATGGAAAGTGGATAAAATTACATCATTATAGTAAAACTGTTAATGCACAGTGGTTCAAGGAAGAGGAAAGGAGGGGAAAAAAGCAAATAGAACTGGAACAACTACTAAGTACTTAAGCTGTTTTCCAGCCAACATGTATTAAGAATGTATTTTCAAGTGTAGCAAGGGATGCTGTCAGTAACAGTAAGCAAGCCCCGATGCCAAGTGCTGCACATACATTTAGAACAATTGACACTTGTAGAGGTTAAAATGGAGATTCTTCATCCATGAGATGCTATTTTGGTCTCTTCCTAAGGTGCTGAATGAAACACAGGTAGCAACAATGACAGATTCACAAGAGCTGTTAACACAAGAGCAGCATTTAAAAGCACCTATTTTCCTGGGAGAAGCTAAGTGGGGAAGCACACACAGGTCTGTAATTGTTTTCTTTAAACTAGTAGTTCTTTCCACTCACTCTCATGAATTCCCCTCTCCTGGGAAAGCCAGAAATAGAAAGGCAGGCAGAATTTTCAGCTTTTGAGCTGAGTTTGGTGACAAAGCAAACAGGTCAAGGCTGTGTGACTTTGAAAATCCCATCCATTATCTGGGGCTGAAGCAAAGACAGGAAAACAAGAGGAGAGATGGAAGACACAAAGTGCTTTCCACTCTTCTGAGATCAAAACATATCCCCATCCACTAGCAGAAAGCTGGTAGACTATTAACAGGCCTCTTGGATCTTCCTGTATTTAAATTATTCCTGATTTGAAACAGTTCTTATGATACTCCTTCAGAGTGTCTGCTTTCCCTTCTGAAGGCGTAATTCTCATCCCCCCATCACTTTACACACATGCAAGCTTGGGATGGCAAAGATGGCAAAGAGCTTGAGTTTTAACCGTGGTGTGTTACAAAGACAGGGTATTCTTTTATCTCCTCATTTTTTTCCCATTATTAATCATGGAACTTCTGCATGAATTTATGAAATCATCTCACTAAACAACAACACACTGATCTGGGGGTAAAAATGAAAATTAGAAGCATTAAGTGAAATGTGGGGTGTGCATCAATAGAAGAGTTCTTCCAGCACATCCAGATCAGGTCTGAAAAAATGAATATCAGATCCACCACACACTGGTGATGGTGTTTATCTGTGCTTTCAAGATCTCTCATTCATCTTTGTGATGTCTGAGGATTTTCAGAAAGGAAGAACACACTGAAATCAAAGGCTTGGTTTTGTCATTATTTCAAACCACTTTTACTTGTTGTACTTTCAGGATGGATACAAGCCAAGCTAGCCCCCTGTACCAAACACTTTTGCACGTTTTCAGGTTTAAAAAGCTTCACTTGTCAGAGACAGGGTGCTCGGCACCAGTGACACCCAACCCTGGTGAGAGATCCTGTCGGGCATCCTCTGAGACGGGGGCCCCACCACAGCCCTCTCTGCTGGCCTTGCTGGCTTTATCATCACCAAAGAAAAGCATTTGCTGTCAAACTGTGAAGAAGCACAACCAGGACTGGCTTCACCTTGCACTTACAATCACCTGACACCCTGGCTGTGGCTGCTTGGTGTTTGCCTCAACCAGCACACTTCAGCCTAGGGTAAGGGTGTCATTTTTCAGTGTCGTTTTTATTCTTTAGTTTAAAAGCAGCTGAAGGAGGAAGCAAAGTGCTGGTGTGTGCTTCCTCCCATGGGCACAGGTCACCAAAGGCCACTGGCTGCGGGGCCAGGCAGAACCCAAACACTGTCAGGACACAGGACAGCCCTGCAGAGCCGTGAAAGGCACAAGCGGGGCCCTGCTCCTCCCCACCGCGCACACTCCTTCCCTTCCAGCTGAAAAACCACGGGGGAAACCTGTCCGAGCCTGACCCCAAAGCAGCCCCACGGCTCCAAAAGGCAGCCGGATGTGCTGGTGGGAAACACACAGAGTTGTCAGCCCGAGCGCGGCTCACGGCGGCACAGTTACATCTCTTAATTATTACCAGCCTGGCTCCCCGAATGTGCACATTTTTTCACAGTTACTAAATAAGTTAATCACTTCATGAACAAGGAAATCTGCAGATGCCTTTGAGGCTTTGTTAACATAGTGCCTAAGCCAGCTTTACACTCTCTTCTAATCCTCTTTAAGACCATATGAGGCAGTGAAGTAGCCTATAATCAGTTTTTAAGGTTATAGACAATATCCCCACTCAAGCTGGTTGCCTAGAGCAACAGTGCAGGAACTGAATACTAGCAATGAGATTGGATTACTTGCCTTGTTTATTCATCCATATATATTTATCCTCTGCTCTGCCTACAGCAGAAGCAGGGATTTTTGTAGCCTGTGCCTTACACGTCTGGATGCAGAGCAGAATTTATGTAAAAAAATGCAGACAGGCTTCAAGAATTAATCTCCTTCCATTTCTGATTCTCTCCTTTCCCTCTCCACCTCAATACCTGAAGGTTCAAAACACTCCCAGAACTAAGATTGCTTGAAATCTCTCAGCAGCAATAACAGCCTCCCACTGCTCCTCATACACATGGAGGCAGAAAACCTTCTTCCAAAAGTGCTGGCATCACCAGCAGAATTTCAGCATCCGGAGCTGCCTCCTGAGCTGCTGCCTGCTCACCAGCAGGAGCTGCTCCTGCACCTTCACTGGGAACCTGTGCCAGCCTGACCCACAGGAAACCCCAGATACCCTTTGCATAAGGCAAATTGCTCTGCATTTGAGATCCACTCACAAGAAGTCAGTCCCCGTTCCTGTTTCGCTCAGTTACAAGCATTCTAACTTCATCTTTTTGACTTGAAAAGTTGGATTTTCCCTCTGACCAAAGCCACTTCCCTTTTGTACTTCAAGCTCAGGCACAGCTTTAACCAGTCAGTGTGATTTTGGTATCCCATCAGCCTCTTTGAAAATCTCAAAATGCACAGAGAAACCTTGTCCTAGTGCTGCCATGCCTCTGCTCATCTGAGTCTTTTTGGAGTTCACAGCTTCTGTATCACATCTAACCCATCTCTTCTATGCCAAAATACCTGCTTGGAGCTCTCTCAAACCCCAGGCTATACAGAAACCTCCAGATCACTCATTAACAGTAAAACTGAAAGGACCTTCTTCACCCCTCACATTCCCTGGAGCTTGGCTGTGTTCGTGGCCAGAGCTGACCTCTCTGTGCAGCACATAACATTTAGCAGAGTCGCCGCTCAAAGAAGAAATAGTTCACCCAGTTTCCTCCCACAATCAGAGCATCACATCTTCGTGCAGCCCTGGTACATGAGAGCTGGTTTTTATTGCACATCAACTCGCTGAGGAACTGGTGTCGGCAGCTCTTGGGGAAAGAGGGGCTGTGGGAAGGCACAGTGAAGGACCAAGTCTCAGGGGGCCTGCCAAACACTTCCTCACATTATCCGCAATATTTCACTTTGTAACTCGCTTCTTTAGCAGTAAAATGTTGTATTCATTCAGGCAAACAGAGGTCTGACACAAAATTGCTGAGAAACTGATTTGTAAAGAGATGCAACTGAATGGCAGATGAACTTGGGGGATGGTTGTTGCTGTTGGGTGAGGGGCTCTGAGGTTGCTCCTGGGAAGGAAATCTTAAAGAAGTGTTCAAGACACTGCATTTCAGGACAAGACTGTTAAAATCAAAGGCCTCATTTTGGGAAGGATGAAATGTATCCCTGATATTAGCTCAGCTGGTTAAAGCATGGTGCTGATAATGCCAAGGTCATGGGTTCGTATGGGCCGTTCACTGAAGAGTTGGACTCAGTGATCATTGTGGGTCCCTTCCAACTCAGAATATTCCGTGATTCTGTGACAATATTTTCAAAAAGAAACTTTCTGCCTTCTCAGTTTGAAGTGGTTTTTTTCCCTCACACTAAAAGTCACCTAAATTAAGAGGAAAAGCAGGAGATAAATAACCCCAAATCAAAATAAACTGATTCATTTTTGACCTAATTGGCATTTCAGGTTGACCTGAACTGGAAGTTTCGTGGTTTAAATTTCACTGAAAAAACTGGAAGCAAAAAATACCTGTCTCAAACTGATGTGAACCATTTCCCCCCATCCATCCCACCTTGGAACCTGCCTCTGGTTTCTGCACTAAAAGATCAGCAGTTCTCACACATTATTGCATGGTTCCTTGCACCACTCCCCCAGCTGGCTGTGGACAGCCCAAGCTGTGTGTGACCCTCCACCAGGTGTCTGTAAAATCTCTCCCATGGTGGGATTTGGTGCCACACGCTGTCACTGCTTTTCCCAAATCCTCAGAAAAAGAGGGTGCAAATATGGGAGCCCTGCTCCTGCCCCAGGCCCCTGTGCCCCCTCTCCAAGGGTTTCCCTGCAGGTGGCACTGCGGGAGCATCTGAGACCCCCAGAGCTGACAGCAGCCTCTGCATCCTCCACTCCCTGCCTTATCCCCCGCACTCACATCATTTCCTTGGCCTACTTTCTATTTAGGTTTTTTTTTCCTCCCAGAGAAATTATTTATCATAGGGATTGCCAGCGCCTAATAAACATCCCTCCAAGAATAAATTTGTTTATCTAAGGTATTTTATTATGCTGCCTCAGATAAAAGAGAGGGGGGAAAAAATCCTCCCCAGAATATTTTAACTGTGCAAACAGTGGAAGAGCAGTGTCCTTGAGCACAATTTTCAAAGGGGAGGTTTGTCAGAAGCCATTTCAGCTGTTAAGGAATGAGTTATCTTTCAAATGAACAAAAAGAGGTGGCAGCACAGGCCCTGGCAACTGATCCAGTGTGACAGAGACAGATTTGAGAACCTCAAAGCATTTTGTTCCAGGGGCTGCACTGGCTGTCCTCCTATTTCACCTTCTGTTTTCATCCATGCTGGGTGGCAGGGGAGGAAGATGGAAGCATTTTAAATTCAGACTGCACAGGTTCAAGTCGCAACACGAGACAGCGGGTCACAGAAAATCAGGACTTCTGTCACTCAATCCCACGGTGGTTTCTGCCTCTGCCTCATCCCCCTCCCTCTGCTGGAGCAGGAGCCTGTGTCTCTGTGCTGATGAGCAGCACACGAGCCAGCAGATCCGCTACACCAGGCAGGCTCCCCACGCCACAAAGTCATCGAGTAACACCAGCTGGGTCCCTGGCAAGAGCAGCCCTGGGCTGTGCGAGGAGATAATGCAGTGAAAGGAATGCTTATTAGAAGCAGGAAGCCTGACAGTAGGATTTCTCATCCCAAATACAAGGTTTGCAGCAGTATAAATAATGCATGTCAATTGCCAGCATCCTGAAAATTAGTTAAAGTAGGTTGGGGGGGGGGCGGGAAGAGAAGGAAAAAAAATACTCACACTGCAATGCTCTCCATTCAAAAGGAGTTAGCTGCTTGTAAGGGGCCAGTATGGAAAGAGGGGGCAGTAATTAAAACCTCATTTTTTTTTGCATGAGGATCTGTTAGCAAGAGATAGAATATTTTGCAAGTTGTTGGACCCAACCCTTCAGCTTCTTGCCCAAAATGCAGGGTGTTTGCCCCTTGGAACATGTATGGCAAATCCTGTACCTTGGGCTGGAGCAGGTCACCCAGAGCTCTGTCTGGCTCTCCCTCCAAGACAGCACCTGGAAATCCGCTGCCTGTAGTTCCAGCACTGGCTCAGGGACGGGGCAGCGTTTGCCTGTTTCTCTGAGGATCCACCCTGCCTTGAGAGCTCAAACCCCTCACAAGTCACCATCAGGGAGCAGAAGGAGGTATTCCAAAGCTCTGCAAAGTCTTCACTGAATTGGTGCTTTCAGCCTTCAGAATTCTGAAGATTTTTGCCAGCACCCTCAGCACCTGGAGGAGGGAGAGTCCTTGGCTGCTCCTCTCACCCACAGCAGCCCCACCTGGGGACTCCTGCCCAGTCCAGCACTGCTCACCAAAGCCCACAAAGCCAGCAGCCACAGGGAACTGCCCGTGCTGGGCTGGCCCAGGGCAAGCAGGACCTGGTGGGAGCAGGGCTGTGGGAGCAGAGCTGGCAGCAGGCCACCCACCATGGAAATGCAAAGGACAGGCATGAAATGCACCAAATCCTCACTCTCTGTAGTGTTTTCAATGAATTTCATCTTCGTTTTGGCTGACAGGATTTGCCAGTGAAGTGTCGAATGCCCCCAGCGTTGCTGTTAGGAGCATCCTTCCTGCATGCTGCTGCTCGAGTTTAACCCACCTCAGCCTCAGCAAAAACAATGAAGCCTTGTGGATTTTCCTCATCTTCCTCCAAGAACAACCCGAGCACTGCAGATACCTCAGCACACGGGAGGCCAGCAGCTCCCTCTGACTTGTCAGGAGCAATTTCATCACCAGCGGCAATTCAAGCAATGAGTTGTCCCCTTCAGATCTATCCAAATTCCAGATCCCACCGAACTCCCCCCTCCCTCAGCTGCACTCTTCTCCCTAATCTAATAATAATCCCACCAGCAATAAAACACAGCCGTGCTGGTAGAATGCTTCCCTGCTAAAACGCCTCTGTGCACATCAGTGATGACCTCTGTGAAACTGCTACACTTAAATAAATATCCTTAAAAAAATAAATCTGAAAAACCTGCATCTTTTTCCATTTCATTTTGATCACCGTGGCTGACTTCCAGCCCCTCTGTCTAAGTGCAGGGCCCTTTGGAAAATACCAGATATCATGAAAAAATGGTCCCCAAGGAAAGCTAAGCACTAAGCCAGCGATTGCCTCAAATAATCACCATATGCATGAAAACATACATCTTTCTGCACATGGCACCAAACCCTTCACTCCTGCTGGACCACACATTTGTCTTCACACAAGTTTTCCAGGAATGAACTCCCATCCAAACACGCAGGATAGCGCTGCCTGCTCCTCCAGGCGAGAGCTTGTCTTCGTCACAGCGCCTGGTAGATCTGTCAGCATCACAGGAATTCAAAGCTCCGACTCCATCACAGCTGGGTTCTCCAGAGACTGAAATTCCTTATAGCATGGGAAGCAATTTGACTCAAAAAATACAGAAACGTCCCCATCTGGCTTCCTGTCTATCCTGACCCAAACTTTGGATGCCATTCAAAAACACATCAGGGATCCAGAAAACCGCTGGAGTTGCCTCTTTCACATTGAAACAAAGTGTCCATTCAAAACATGGTATTTTCCCTCTTTCCATGTTACTTCTAGAGGATAAAGGTGCATGAAAAACAAATGGGAATCAGGAAGATTTTTTTTTTTTTAAATGAGGAATGTATGATTTTCCTCTGCAAAGGCCAAAGGATTCAGCATACGAAAGGACAGAAGATGTCACATATGGCAGAGTACCTTTCTCCTGAGCTGAGTTGTGACCACCCTGTATTTTTCCCTAGGAAGGGCTATAGGTGTTCACTAGATCCCAACACTTTTTGCAGTCAAATTAAAAGTATTTTGGTTGGGAAGCTCTTTTCAGCTGGTTACAATGCTCTTTGCAGTTAACCCGTTCAAGCTGCACTTTACATAAAAATGGGGCAAAGCCCCTTCAGGTTTTGCTGCACATTTCCAGCCAGAAGGGTGTGAATAATTTAGAGAGCTAGGGGATGCACTGGATTCCAGGGACAGGTGAGGGTTACAAACCACCTTTTATATTTTTTCAAAGGATAGCCAGGCCCTGGTGCTAACATAAGATAAATGTTAATGCATATGATCAACAGAACTGCCCAATCCATCAGCCACTGCGAGCACACCAGTGTAAGACATCAGAGGGCTGCTACAAACCAGCAGCAAAAATATTAACCAGAGTACCAAAACACCTAAGTATGTGGCTAAAGAGAAGCCTGTTTTAGCTCTTCAATGGAATCAGGCCCCATAAGACAAGGCAAAGGCATGTTTTAGGTATTCCTGGGCAGGAAAGCATTTGGATTGCAGCTCAAGAGGCTGCATTCAGTTCCTGGTTATGTCAAGCCTCCCAAACAACTGTGAGCAATTGTATGTCTGTGCTCCCCCTCTGTAAAACAGCAATAATGCTTCCTCCCATCTCCTTTGCCCATTTCTATTAAGACTGAGCTATGCATGGCAAAGAGCATCTCTCACAATGGGGAGCAGATACAGCAGCTGGAATAATTCACCTTCCCCACTTGTCTGCTGAGATGCTTTTAAGATAAAACTGAATGACAATAGTGTAACTGAGTTCATTTTCCACTTAAAAGAGAAGTCTCTCAACACAATACTGCAAAGCTTTGTAATGAATGTGCTTCCTGTGCTATTTTATAAAAACAGTGTTCTGGGAAATGCGTATCATGATAAATACACGTGTTAAAATGCCATTTATATGTTACTGTGTGACAAGTTCAAAAGCAGAGATTCTAGCATTGGGACCAGACACATTTCATAGCACAGACTATATTTAATGGAGTTGTAATCACAAGAAAATTTTGTGGGATTTGGAACAGAATATGGATAACCTTCCACAGGTACAGAAGAACATAAAGATCTTAGTCTGACTGTGCCAAGCAGGCACTGGGGGATAAGCAGGCTCTTAAGTTTTTTCTCCTATTTGCTTAGGGAGCCTGGTTTGAATTTTTAATTTCCAGTGATCAAGTGCAGATTTTTTTGCTTAAGCAGAACAAATAAAACAGTAATATGAAAATTGCTCAGTTGGTGGAGCCTCCCAGCCAGCAGAGGTGTAGGATTGCTCCTCGCCTGCTGCAGACCGGTTGCCTTACGTGCCCCTACAGTGCTGAGCATTGAGTACAGTAATTACAGCACTTCCTTCCCATCTGGGATTCAGTCCAAAGGCATTTTACAAAGAAACAATGCTTCCTCTATTCACCCTCTTCAGAACAGAATAGCATTGTTTAGTTTAAGTGGGCTTCCAGCCAGAAGAAGGTCAATCATAACAAAGTACTGACATTAAGATAAAGGCTAAAACTATGCTTTATGAAAAGTATCCAACCCTTGACAGTTGGCACTTGAGTGACAAGTCTGCACTGGGGGTGTTTCATGTACTTAGCTTTTGTAATTTGGGTAGTGTTCGATTTCACTTTTGTGTTTATTTATTGCAAACCACTGAATCACCCTCCAGGTTTTCTCAATTTTCTCTTAAGGAAAATACAATGTTCTATTGCAATTAAGTAAACAAAGTTGGTTTTAACATACACTTTAAAAAAACATTGATTTTTGAGCCTGACAGTGGCTCAGCTTGTTTACAGTTCGCGGTCTCAGGCATTTTCCCTGTGGTTCTCTGCATGGTAATTTTGCAGTAGAAAAGAGCTGACGTTGTCTGGTCTCCTTTTTTGGTGTTGTCTGCAAGGAGAGCTATCTCTAATAAAGCTGTAAGGGTGAGAATATCTTCCCAGCTATCACACCCCCGCAGATTATTGCAGCTTCTTTTATTTCTACTTTTCTTCTTTAAAACAGCCTCCCTTGACATTTGATCTGAACTACCCCTGGTGTTTCCCCTGTGTGCTTTGATACATGCTGCTCTCCTATCAGTTCTCCAGCAAGCCTCTGGTATCTGGATAGTATCCTCTAGAGCACTTGTTTGAAGTTTTGCTGTGTCTTATCTTTCAGTCTCTCCATAACTGAGCAGTTTTTGCTCCTTCATTGTAGGATTAATCTTCTTGGCTAATTTTCCATCCACTCTAATGCAACGGGTTTCAAATTGAGATCCAAGAGAGGACAGTAACAAGTTTAAAACCCTAGACCAGAGCTGGGGAGATTAATTTTCTCCACAGTTTCTTGTTTAACCTTGTGTGTGTCATTTGACAGCACCATGGCTTCCACTCCCATTTATAAAAGAGGACAATCCTTTCATTTACTCTTTTTTTTTTTTTTAAAGGTGGTAGTGGTTACACAGATCCCAGCGCAGTGGAACGCCAGGTGATCTGGGGTTTCCAGCTGCCAGTGTGATAAAACCAACACAGAGCACTTGCAGAGTGTTGCCCTGGTTTTTCTACTGTTCTGTGTTTTTACTTTTGTAGTAGAAGTTCTCATGCATTTTCTATAAACATAGCTCTTGTTTTTCTAAACGGCCTAGAATGTTTTTAGAACTTTTGCATTGTTGTTCATTCCTTTCTCCAAGGCGGAGAAAGATGATAGACTACGTTCCTATCCTGTAAAATTGCAGAGGTGTTAACCTCATCTACCAATGTGTGATTGTTTTAAGAGAGGTATAAAAAGGTGAGAATAAAGGAGGGCAGGGTCCTTCGCCCTGCTGAGTGGTCCTGACCTGCTGTCTGAATCTGCGTGTTCGTGTCTGACACTGCGACAGCAGAGCATCCTTCAGCGATGCCGTGTAGTGGTTTTGCTCTCTGATAAACGCTCCTGCAGACACACGGAGCCTGTGACAAGTGAAAAGGTTCACAAAGAACAACTGCTTACCACACTGTCACCACTCTCCTATTGCCAAAGGGAATTAAAAATGAGAATATATTTTCGAAAGATGAGGTTTTGTGATCCACAACGTACTGGCCAAATACTTAATAAATGCCTGTGTCAAAAATTCCTCCACTGCCTCTCATATAATCCTCATTTAAGCACTCTCTATACACTACACTGTCTAATGTTTTTCCCTCCACAGGCAGTAAAGGAAGAATTAACACCTCAGTATTACAGTCAAAGGCACAGTTCAGACCTAGACTGCTAAAAAGTTTAGGGAGCGACTCCTACTGATGTCAACTGCCTTGCACAAGAGCTGCAAGAAATCAGTAACAGCTCCCAGGGGTTCCTGGACTGCCACTTCATGGACATCCCTCCTGCCCCCAGGCAGTTCCCTCTTGAAATATTCCAGGGTCCAGTCCTCAAGCCAAAGGTGTTAAGGAGAGGGAGGTACTGCTTCTTGTTATGACAAGACAGGAGAAAATAAACTTCCAGGCACCGAGTCTGTTCAGACCTGTCAGATAAAGACATTTCTGCCAGCTTATCGGAGCTGGGTAAGTGCTGTCAGCTGATTTAATGCAGGATGGTCTGTTCCCCCACAAACCTTACAGCTCTTATATCCTTAAACCACTGTAATTCGTCTTTAATAATTTATTCCTCCCCCTTCCTGGAAACCTAGAAATACATTAAGATATTAATTTAAAATATGCATGTTGAGGAATGGGGGGAAGAGAGGAGAGGAGGGCAAGCACGTGTGCACTGGGGACATCAGACAGCACTGCTGGGAGGATTGCACTTCTCTGCCTTGCACTGGGGTCTCATCAGAACCATCGCCAACAGCCCCTGCACATCCCCCGTTCTGCTGGCGTTCACTGCGCTCTGCTCACTGCCAAGCAGACACAAATCCTCATCACAGAAGCCACGCTCGTACCAACCCAAAGCCCTCCTGGCAGCGTGTGATAAACACAGCCCGGAGAAATTAAACCATCCTTCATCTGTGCGCACGGATCCTTCCAGGGGCTGGGCAGGAGCGCGTTAACGAGGCTGCATGTGACGCCTGGGATAACTGCAGCTTGTGGCACACTGTGTGTTGTCTGCTGGCTCCAGTCTCCGAGCTAGTTAAACTGGTTTCATTTGTCAGAACTAAAATTAACTCACACAGATTCTCAACGTTATCTTAATTTGCTAAATTCTACAGTTCAACCTAGATTATCCAAACTTCAATTATCCAAAACTCCTTGGTATTCAAAACAGGGTCAAGTCTCTTGACATCCATTAAGTACATTGAAAATTCCCTCAGTTATCAGAGACCTCATTTATATGAACATATTCCATATCCCCAATGGTTTTTATATAATTGAGGCTGAATGTCAGTAAGGTTTTGATTTCAGGATATTTTGACTGATAATTGAAACTTCCAGAGATAGCAATTATTTCACTATATTATTTTTGGCTGCCTTTTTTTTCTCTCCCTGTCCTGAGAAATCTATTTTATTAAACATTCAGATTCTGACTTAGAACTCCTTTTGACACCCCACCAAGCACTTCTAGACCTTCAAGGCCACCTGAATGCATCACACTGCTCTCTGCAGGAGCTCCTGGAGGCCCTGAGTGAGCTGGGAGTGAAGCATAGGGAAAGATGGTGCCTTGAGGGGCTCCTGGAGTGCTCCTGCAGTGGGCAGGAGATGGGAGCTAGAGTGAGCTCAGATCAATCACAGAATTTACAGTCACACCTGGCTTAGCCTAACGAGCTGACTGCACCTCAAAATGGAAATTTCAGACAGCACAAGGGACACAGTTAAGGTCTCAAATGCAGGTTTGAGAACTGAACCCCAATAAAAACCTGCAATATCAGGCCAGTGCCCAGCCAAAGACCACCTCATGCATGCTTAACTGGGATGCCACCCTGTGTGAGCAGAGGATAATACCTGACTCCTGCATCACATTCTCAGCAAGGTGTTCCACAGACACCAAAATAATTTTTCTGTAGCTAAATGCAGACGGAGACCAGCTCTGTTTTCAACCAGTGAGACAAAATTCGTTGAGTACATAGAAAAATGTGTCCAAAGCAAAATTAATATGAAATTCAAATACTTACAAAATGTGAGGCTTCCATAAATATTGCAAATCAACCAGTATTACAATTTGCATTCCATACTTATTTAATTACAATATGCTACATTGCAATCAGTATAGGTAAAGCAAAGTGTACATTGTGCACAAAACTCAAATCTTTTCAGCTGTTTAAGCACTTCTCTATTGCAAACAATTTGCATAATGCATGAACTGGAGATATTGATTGATGTGGTGAGCACGTCCCTGGCAGGACTTACCTGTGCACGTGAATGTTGGAGCCACAAGCAGTGAGCAGAGCATGTCCCTCCCCAAACTGCCCCTGCTCCTCACGTGGGATGCCACCAGGCCTGGAACAGGTCTGCAGAGCTATGGGTGAGCATGACAGTGCTGGAGAAAGGTTATGGGCAGGTTTGAGGAACACCAGCACTTCAACACTTCCTCACCTGCACCCCTCGGAAGGAATGGCTGCTATGGAGCTCCCAGAATGAGAATGGGGGCTCCCTCTCAAACTGGCTCATGATCATGCAGGCAGATGTCTTCCTTCATAACTTACCAAACTGTTTTCAGGACCCCAAAGCCCTGAACACACCAGCTGTACAAATGTGAGTGAACAGAGAGGCAGCCTGACACATAACACAGGATAACTCCAAGGATCTCCCGCATGGGACAATGCTGGCCTGTAACCGCCCAAGGGACTGGGCTGCACCTCTGGCCATCACACACAGAGCTTGAGCCAGCCCACCAAGGCCCCACCACAGGAGAAGAGGCTGAGGAGGATCGTGGCACTGCCTGGGAGCTATAATGAAACACCTGAATACACTTTGTAAACTGTTTATATAAGGGAGTGTAATCAAAAGCACTAACAGATGATTAATGGCTGCACTAATCAAATTTAGTTAAAGCTCCCAGACAGGTCACAAGGCAGAAGATTCAAGAGGTTGCTCATCAATATTCCTTTCCTCCTACCTGCAGCACCTGCTCCTGATGCTTAGAGCACACACACACTGCCTTCTCTGTAAACATCAGTAATATTTGTTAATTGGTTATTACTCCTTCCACAATGGTGTCGTACTTGGACACGAAAGAACCACGCAGACCCAGCTTAGTTCAGGACAGAAAAGAAGCCAGGAAAAGCCCCAGCTGTTTATTTTACTTCATATATATCTGTTTCTAGGAATGGCCGTGGATTGGAGGATGAGGTTACCACCTCTCCAACCACACTGGTCAAACGAAAAGACCATCAAACTTCTCCACCTCAGGAGAAAGAATGAAAACAAAAAGGAACAGTTAGCCAAACATAACTGTGTTTACAGAAAGTGCGTGAGAACGCCATCACAGAAATGAAAACATCAAAAGACTGCAAATCTCAGGGCGACACAATGGAACCTTTAGGAGTGAGCCTGAGCATTTGGTGAGTGAAAGATTGCCCTGATCACTGGGACAGAACTGTGCTCTGGAACTGCTGAACTGCTTTTTTTATTGCATGCTCTGTGCATGAAAAACATGTTCCACAGCAAACTGAACTGCAGCTCCAAGTACTAATTCATACACTTAAACATCACTTCTGTGTAATATTTAACTCACTGCTGCTGTCAGCAGGAGCAACAGCGTTCGACAGAAGGGCTGGTAAGGGAAGGTGTTGGTTTATCTACGTGAAATGAGGTGACCGCACAATGTGACATAATTTGTCACCACCCCTCCCATCCTTGTGCTCAGGATTTTTGCTTATCCTGTATCCAGGTTGAGAAGGGATGGCACGAGCAGAGCAGCAATGCTGTGCAGTCCATGAACAGTCTGGACTCTCTCTGGGCTCACAGCAATGCCAGCTGATATGAAGTCACTAAGCAATGACAACCACAAAAATGTCCTTGTTAGCAGTGTCCTGGAAAACGAACATTCTTTTTGCTTACAAAACATTTGGTTAAAAATGGGTCCTTGTCTAAGCAAAGAGCCTCAGCATAGTAAATTTGTTTGCACTGTGGGAGGACAGCTCATCCTTCAGTACAAAAAAAGAGAGAACAAAGTGTAGGGATGAGAAAGGAGGCAATACAAGTGGAAAATTAACAGCAACAACAATGAAAAGACAAGGAAGGTTGAAAAAGACCTCATGAGGGACCTAGGTCCAGGAAGTTTCGGGAAGGAGAAAGGACTGACTGTGCTCTTGTAGGAAACAATCACATCCCTCCTGAACACCGAATCAAACAACTCCAGAAGAGACAAAACATAAGGTGTCCTGCTTTCTGGGTTTAAGCTAGAAAGCCAACTTTGGGCATCATCTGCAGATTTGTCTAATTATTGTCTTTTTATGCTTTAAATAAAACCAAGATACACTGGAAGGTACATGAAAAGGTTCTCACGAGTTACACTGGCAAATTTAGTTCAGAAGTATTTCAGGAGAATGTGTGTGTTTTGATGTTATTCTGAAAAGTAAAACTGGATCTCTGGGAAGAGGAAATAACCAGAAATTAAGTACAGGTGAAGTTCTAGCAATAGAGAGCCCAGACATCTCCCTTCACCTCGTACCCAAAGTCACAACTTGCCAAAAAACAAGTCATATAGGGAAGTTTCCAAAATTTGCACATTTCAGACAACACAAGACAACCACTACTCAGAGGGGAAAAAGGCCTTTTGGATTATTTTCAAGACCTGGTATCAGGAGGGGAATCCCAGTCTGTCCCTGTGAACTGGAAAACACCCTTGCACTCAGTCGCACTGACTAGAGAAAGAATTACACGAACAGCCCCAGATCTGGTTTGGATACGAATGACGCAGCCGGGCGGCGGGGGAGGAAGGGATCCTTCCCGGTCCCTCGGGTCAGCCTGCAGCACGCTGGCCTGATAAAGCTGAAATATCTGTCTCGAATTGCCTGCTTTCACAGGCTTTATCAGGCCAGGCATTTCCCGGCGCTGTGCAGCTGCCCCAGCAGGAAGGGAGCAGCTCCCCTCCCGGCCCCGGTGCATGCCTGCAGTAACCACATTAACCACAAAGCATGTTTTTATCTTGTTAAGCCGCTAAGCTCTGAAGTGTTCCGTTTAGTATGGTAATAACAAGGCTGAGTGATAAAGCTTTTAGTGGGTAGCGAAATAGCAGCCAAGATCTCCCGTGAAGGGGACATGCAGTTTGTTTTCTTTACACGGATTCTTCTGGACATGCCAGCACAGAAATAAATCAAATTCCATACGCTAGATAACACCCTGGCTGTGAGACAGACCAACAAAAGCTGGGAACTCAGCAATAAAGAGATGCTGTTAAGTAACTCAGGCCAAGAAGCTGACCTGTCAAACCTGATAAGGAATATCACCTAGATATTAACCAACCAATAAAATGAACCACACTGTTTAGGTACTCGGATGTTTTTAAGTAAAGCCAATATAATGTCAGTATCTGCAGAAATAGGTTATTTTTTTCCTGTTTTGGTTCTGCATGAGTAGTTCCCTCATGAAAACAGGAGCAGTAAACACCCACCCAGTGTTCCGACCCCAACCACAAAACAGCCGTTCTATCCACCCAAAATACTCTCATCATTCAAGACCCTCTCAGTCGTGATTTAAACCTGGACTGAGGGTTATTCAGAGCTTGAATAACCACTGCGGTGTCTCTGCCCTTGGGCAGTCCAGGTCACTCCTCTGACCCTCCTGCCTCCCAAAGAGCCACCTCCACTTTTCTTTTATCTCCAGCAGTGCTGGAGCAGGTTGTTCTTCAGGGTTCAGATCTTTCCTCCTGCTCTCATCAATGTAAACTGCTTTTCATGTTTTGAGCTCAGGCCTCACTGATTGGAAAGTCCCATTATAGATCAAAGGGGATGTTCATTTGCAACCCAATTTAAAGTAATGGAAAGTTATTCAAGCATCTACAGATGAAAGAGTCCAGCCTTTAATCACTTCGATTGCTATCTCACCCCTCCACTTTCAACTAGGCTTCTTCAACCCACGGCAACTACTCCCAGACAAGTGCAGACCAGTGGTTCATTTCTCACCACTGCACATTTGTGCCCTGTGTCTGTTTATGACCATGTCCTGCACTCTCAGAGCAGTTTCTAACAAAGTTAAAAAGGACAATTTTCAGTGTTTTTTTGTTCTGATCACGTGCAACAGAAACTAAGCTGAACAAGTTAAAAAACTCTCACAGAAAACTTGCTCCAGTGGTGGAGCAAGGCTTGGGGATGTCAGCACTGCCCGCCACGATGGACCAAGAATTTGGCTGCTTTGCAAATCAACAGGATGAAAACACTCAGACGGGTCAAGTGCCTTCCTCTTGTTGGTCAAGTGCCACAGGAGCTTTGGCTGAAAGCAAAGGGTGGGATGCAAAGAACAAAAATAGCAGAGAATCAACTAGGATTTAAAAATTTTTTTAAGCAGAATGGGGGACCACGACCCCCTTCAGAAACCCATTGCTACTGCCACCCTTGGAGCTGCCTGGGAGAGCAGCAGCTGGTGCCGAACTCGCTAAGCTTGAATTACCACAGTCTGCTCGGCAGCTTAGGCTGGATAACAGCTCGGAGCCCTGCTGGCCTGTCGGGGCTCTCAGGGGGCTGCCCCTCTGCAAACAGCTCCGTGTGGCACGGCGGGTGCCTTGGCTCCCGATTAAACCCTGCACAGCCCACCCAGATACCAGGAGAGACTTTAATCTCTGAGAAAACGGGCTGAGCACTCGGAGCGACCGCCTGAGGAGCCTGCAAAAGGAGCCTTCAGCCACCATCCAGACACAGATATCCAAACACAGACATCCAAACACAGACGTGGGTTTCCGTGGAGAAGCCGGCAGGCTCCATTCTGCTGCAAAGCCAGCTGGGTGAGGAAATGAATCCCCTCCACCTTTAACAAGCATAAAGAGTCAGACTGATTGCCAATCTCCCCACTTCCTCGTTCCCCCTGGAAACTGAAACTAGAAAAATAAGGAAAACCACTGACCAAACCACTGCAGCAATCCCCTGCTGCAGCAGCTCTAAGCCACTTCTTTCACATGCCAGGAATTAAGCAGGAACATGGCAGCTCGCTGCAAACCACCCCGTGGAGACTTCTGCAGCTGCACCAATGAGTAGTTTTCAGGTGTCTCAGCTCCTTCTTCACGCTCACTACTGCTCTGTTCAAACACCACTTCACAAGCTGAGCCAGTTTCCTGCTTGCCCAAGACTCTCCAGCACCTTGGCTCCACACTCATGGACTCTGCTGCAGAGGGAAACACCTGGTGACCAAATTCTGGACCCTGGTCTCTTCCCTGATTGCCTGCTCCTGACATTTCTATCAACCAACTTTGCATGTGTCTTCTTAATTTCACTCCCTACGTGTATTTTTGCTTCTATTCCCTTCCTATTTTTCTGCATCCAGTTATCTCCACATCACATATTTATTCTTCCTGACCTTGCCCCTTGCCCCCTTTCTTCTTGACGTTGTTCTGAGCATATGCTGCCCTGCCTGAGGCTGGATTTCAAAGAGCTGTGAGTTACAGCTCACCCGTGTTACCCACTAACAGTAACCCCTGCTGAAGCTGCAGAGGAGCTCATTGGTATCACCTAGAGAGTAGCTGACAGCAGGTGACAGGCTGCAGAAGACACTGGGCAGGTCTCCAGCACAGTTCCACTCCAGCCCCTGTGGACAGCTGCCCACTTAGGCTGGGAGAGCTCACAGAGCAAGGCAACTCTGCTCATCAGCTGGCAAAAAGCAGCAACAGGCACTCCTGTCTCCCATTCCCTCCTCATTAATGATACCTGGAAGCTTTCTACAAATGAGCAAAGGGGCTGAGACAATGGCCAGTGAAAACTCCTCTGTTGCCTGATGTGGGTTTGGATAAAAACTGCCCTGAAATAACCAGAAAATGAATAAAACCCCTGGGTACATTACAAATTCTTGGACAAACATTAACTTTAAACAGACTCTACAAGAGCACTTTGGTGCCTGCACTTACGAGGCAGATATTCGTTCCCATAGTATTTTATCTCCTGTTTAAGCTCACCAGAGTGCCTCTCCCACCAATGTCTGCTGGGCATTGCTCTCACAGTGGAAACCTTGCCCAAACCAAGCACTCAGCTAAACCTCAGGGGACTGCAGGGCACTGTGGAGTCAAGAATGGAGAGAGCAGGAGAGAGTGAAGGGAAGAGAGGAGCAGAATGAAGATCTTGGGCTTTAAGATTTGACTAACTGAATGAGACAAGGTTATTAAAAAAGTGGGAATGGTAAGCAGGGGAGGCAAGCAATTTTCCCTAACCTGCCCCATCCTGCCATTAACATTTAAATTAAAATGATGAATTACTGAAATAGCCGTGGTCAAGGCCTCTGTATCCTCCTCCGTAGTAAGTGCCGTGATGCACTGTCATGTGCAAACAGCTCCTTCATGAGACACCAAAAGGCTCTTAATAATGGATATTACACTTCTGCAATGATCACAGTGGAAAGCACCCAAAATTACCAGCTTTCCTTGCAGAATAATTTGTTATTTTAATGCTGTCAACCTGCAGAAATAGATTTATTGTTATTAATAATAGTGATTTGCCACATTTTGCTAGTTAAATTACAGTGCTGTATAGTTAGTTCCACAATAAAGAACTGGAAGTGTGCCAGGAGATTGCTCATAGCTCAGAGTAACAGCAGTTGGCACTGTTCCCATTAAGGCATTAAAATTTGAGTCAGAAACATAACAGATGCAAAACAAAACATGAGGTCGCTCGCGGGGATTATATAAAAACAATTAAAACAAATTAATTACCAGTTATGTTAGTGTTTCTCGGCGTACACGTAGAATGATTACAAATCCATGCAGAGGTCTTTCAAAGACCATAAAAGTCAATAAGGATCCCTGAGGGACTATGAGGGAACTTTTGGTTTCCAGCATAGCAGTGGGTTTACAGAGATGAAATGCAGGGAGGCGCAGGCCGTGGGACAGGCCCAGGAGCAGCAGCAGCTCCTGGAGGCTCCCGAGGAAATCCAGGTACACGAGTTACTTGTACAGAAAGTCCCTGTCCCTTGGTGCTGCAGATGGCAGAGGGGCCCAGGGGCTGTGAGCTCTTTAGGGCAGCCCTGCCAAAGCACCTCGATCTCAGCTCAGGAAAGCTGTGCTGGGGCCAGTGAGATAAACTGGAGTCAAAGGGATGCTCAAAAGCTCACAGCAGGATAGACTTCTCATAAATGAGGAGTTTCTTGGAAGAAGTTGCATCAATTTTCTCCCCATCTTCCCCCAGGCAAGCCTGAAGGTTTCCAGTCCTTGCTGAAAACTCACTGAAAAGCCTCTACAGGGAATCCCTGTGAGAAGTCCAACCATAACTAGATTCCTTTGAAGAATCACGACTTTCTGGAAACAAACATACAGTGGCTGCAGCTTTCAACTACAGCAAAGTTCCCAAAACTGAAAAAAACCTCCTTGGGCAGCATATGTGGTGCTACCTCTCTGTTTAACTGTTGTTTCTAGTTTTATGTTACCAGGGAAAAGAAAAACTGCGTTGGTATTTTAGCATCTGACTAATGGTGTGAAAACATTATCTTCCTACTGCTCTCCAAGGGGTGATTTAGTTCTTTGGAAAGAAATAGGTATGGAATAATCACACCAAGGCTGCTTATTGTGCATGTATAATATCTAATAATAAAGAAATTGAGTTCAGCCTCTCCACAGACCTCTCCCGCTGTCCCCCATGTGTGCACGTCCAAACCATCGTTTTTCTTATTAGTTCTTGTTAAGCATCATTTAAGTGCTTGATGCAGCACAGGAGAGTACCCAGTCCCTGCCCTGAGAAGCACAGCTCTCTCTTTTTTCAAGAGATGTAACAGCAGGCATCAAGTGTTCAGGTAAGCACTGATCCTGGGAGGTGGTCCAGACACCACTTAGAATCCCTTGAAGGGCAGAATAACCTGATTTCTTTCCAGCAATTCACATATTTGAATCAACCCGTAGAAACCTTTTTTTAAATTGTTTTAATTTGCACAAATACTGGTAAGGAAGGAGGAGAAGAGGAAATATCCACCTCCATGGCACACAGACCTCCAGTATAGGACAGACAGGTCTGCAAACATTCCCCACCACCATCAGGGGAAAAGCATCCTTTTCCCCAGGTCACATCCCCTATGCAAACCAAGCAGCAAGTCAAAACCATATTGAGTTAGGAAAGAGGAAAGATATGTTATCACCTCCTATGGCTCTGCATCCAGCCCTTGCCCAAGAAGCACCCACATTCCTGAGCCAAGCAGGCCCAGCTGGCTGCCAGGAGCAGCCCAGCCAAGTGCTTTGCTCTAACTTACTTCTCAAGCAATAAGGAATTTGCAGACTTTAACTCCACCCTCTTAAAAAGCAGAGTGAAACAGTAAATATTGATGGGTATCACCAGATGTCACTGTTGTACAAAGCCATCCAAGATGCACGTGGTAGACTTGAAAAGACGCCTCAGTTTGCGCCCTGGCTGGGTTTAAAGCCACTTTAAAGCAGAGGCACACCAGGCTGTAGTTTGGGGAAGGAACCACAGTGCACCACGGCAGCTTTTGTTTCCGGTCTGCTATGTTTACAGTGAGCTTTATATTTTAGTTTTGTTCCAATACCATTCTTTCCGATGGAAAGCTAAATTGCAGGGCTGCAGCCACTGCTATCAGCTAGCAAAGAGATAACAATAATTAATACTTGGTAACATTGAGCCTGGAATGTTTTTTGCATGATGCTGCCTTATTAGTTTCAGCAGGGATTCTCTGAGATAATCAAACCCGGGATTTTAAAGTTCATTTGCTTCAAGCCTGATTCATACAGATTTTGATGTACTTCTAAGATGGCTTGGAAACGAGCATTTGCCCTCCAATAATATTGTTCCCTATCTGCAAGATATCTACCAGAAGAGAACAGTAGCTAGATGAGCTTAGGTTTAACCAAGATATGCACAGAGCAGTGTCCTTTCAAAAGCAAATCTGCTGAGGAAATAATTTCAGCTAAGAAAATAAACGCTACTGGCACTGCATCAGAAGAGCAGCAAAATAAAGCTGATCTGCTAAAGGAACACACTAAATATTTTAAACCAAAACAGATCTGTGCAAGGAAGTGCTTGCTTAAAATCTGTGTGTTTTTATTCTGCAAGTCACATTTAGAAACAAAAAGGAAGACAAAACATACAAGCACGTAAGGCCCTTCAGCCCGAGCACGCTGCTGCTGGTTCGTTGTGTATCATCTGCTACTCCCAAGGTGACAAGTGCTATGTGGATGCTGTTTGTGTAGTAATCCAGAACAAATCAGGTGTCATCGTTTTCCGTGAAGTACGTTGTAAAAATAAAGAAAACATGCAGATTGAAAAATACACTTCCCCACACTCGGGGCTGGTGGTGGCACAGGCTCAGCGGTTCCCTGCCCTCCTGCACGGCCACATGGACATGGAGCCAGCAAAAAAGGGACAGAACTGTGCTGGACTGATGCCTTCAGTACTCAGCGACCCTAGCATGAGCCATCCTCTCTCCTCATGGCTGTTTTCACCTTAGGCTCTTTTACTCTACTCCTCACTTCAAAAATGCAGAGCAATTTTTATTACTCATCAGCTTCCAGTTTGGCTCAGCTACACAAACCTCCATCCCTGTCTAAAGCTGCCTTAAGCGCAAGGAACAAAGGAAAAATAAGGACCAGAAATGCATCAGCTTGAACGGAGATACTCATGTGATACTACAGGGATTTGTCTGGAGCCTAATACAATTTAAATTATTTTTATTAATGTGCTGAAAGTAGAGCACAGAGCAAATGGCACATGAATTAAGTTCAGATCATTCCAGAATGGAAAGTGTTGCAAAGAGAAATCGAAGAAAAATAGCAGGCCTGGTGAAGTTCACAAAATATTAGCATGAAGTAGCAAAATGATATTCCAGCCAAAAAAATGCAGAGCTAATGCATACCGGGGAGGCTGGAGGAATAAATCTCTGAGCAGTCTGAGGAAAAGGAAGATGCTGGTGAGGCACAGTAAGGGGAGCGCTCCGAGCCGACACAAGCCCGTGTTCTCCAAGGGCCAGCACAGTACCTCTGCTTAGCTCTCTCCTTCCTCCCACCATCCCCAGCTTTTCCACGGGTCATACTGAGGGACACGAAGGCAGTGCAGACTTTTAATGAGGCAGCGTAAGGCAAAGAGCTTTGGGAGAAAGACTCCTTGTTTCAGGACAGAAACCAAGCACAGGCTACCCGAGGTCAGGCAGCAGCAGCCCACATCGGACTGTAATTGCCTGCTGCAGGATTTCTGACATTTTCGTCTAATACAGCTGGTAACACAGTGGGAGACAAAATATCATACTCTGATCCAGTCCATGAGGAGACTTAATCTCTCATGCTCTCTCCCCCTGCCATCCTTCAGCAGTATTTTCTAATAAAAAGGAAGCACTTGTGCTTCCATTAATAAGTGCTCCAAATTTTAAAAAACCACTTGTTTTTGAAAGTCTGAAGCCACAGCTTAGTAATGCCAGAGCAGGGTCAGCTACAGGAGTTATCCCAAGGTCAGCCACAGGAGTTATCCCAAGGTCAGCCAAGCAAGCAAGGGCCAACTCGGCAAACCAACCCAGAACTAAACCCCAGCCCCAGCTGCCTGAGCTCCCCCTGCAACTGCACTGATTTTCCTTTGCTCTGAAAAGAGGCCCCTCAAAGGCAGTACAGATGAGCAGCACGAGTTTGAACAATTGAGACCCACGAGGCTCAGCAGCAGTGCCGCAGACTCCAGCTGCATGGGAGGGATCCTACTGACAAAGGAGTGTTACAGAGCTGGAGCTGCTCCTTGTCCTGCCCTGTGGCCTTCACCCTTGCAGAAGGTTTGGGAGAGCAATGACAGCCTGTCAGAGCTGGAGGTTGCACCTCTGCTGGGCTCCTCACCCCATTCCCCGGCTGACACTGCACCTAAAACAGCCCTCAGAGAGGAAATCCCAGCCTCGCTGTTCCTACAAGGCACTGGGGACAGCTTGGCTCTGGGAGAGCGCAGCCAAGTGCTCTGGGACGGCTGGAGCACCGGCCCTGGATAAACGCTGTCACCAAGCCAACAGCAGAGTCATTGGGGGCCAAGGAAAAGAGCAAATATTTGTAATCAGAGCTGCTGCAAACTTACTGGTTCCTTGCTAAGCCCTAAGAAAAACAAGGAGATGAAAAGTTGGCTTCTGCTCTTTTAAGTAGGCACTGGAAATGCCTTGGCTCAGTGCAGAGCCATGGTGTTTACACAGCCTCCCCATCGCCTCCTGCCTGCACTCACCCCTAAGCTGCTTCTGTTGACAAGCAGCAGGGAATGGGATCTCCGTCCATGAAAATGGATGATGTCAGGGTTAATTAATCCGACCTGAGGTGATATGGCCAGAAGCAGCCACTCCATCGGCCGGTAGGGAGAAGCTAAATATAGTTCTGTGACACGATCAGACGTCAATCACGGGGCAAAGAAAATACAAAGACACTATGATTTAACAGCAAATTCTGCTTGGTGATCTCAGGAAGGTTGGCCAGCTGAAACAGGGCACAAGACACAACCACAGTGCAAAATGCATTTTCAGGATGTGGCATTTACTGGTAGCAGTTTGCACCTTGAACTAAGAGGCTGTTAAAGGATTTGTGCATCTTCAACAGGGAAATTTCCTTCTAAGTCTGGAGATCGCAGCTGTGCAAAACACCCAGAAGCTTTGCTTCCCCGGGGTATGTGAATGTTGTGCTCAGTTCAAGCTGCAGACTTTGTCCCCCCCTGATTTCTCTTGCAAATCTGTCTGAGCCCAGAATGCAAAGCAGAATTCAGTCAAATGTTCAGGCAAAGCCACACACAGCCATGAATCTCATGTGGTTCTTGACGGGAAGCTATAAATCCATCCAGGATTGCCCCCAAAGGTTTCCCAAACCTTCAGGTGACTTTTCAGCTATTTATTAATGGGATTCTAAACACAGGACACAGCGGAGCTAAGGTGACTCTCTCAGGGTGCTGGGCTTGTTCCTGAGCCATTTTCAGAGCTGATGGGGAAATGCAAAAATCCTTCTCACGCTCTCTTCCTTCTTGCCAACTACCTGAACATAAATCCAGCTCACTGATCAGCGCCTTCAGGAGGCAATTTCAGGAACCATTTGATGCTGTTGGACAGAAGCCTTGTTTTGTTTGCAGGGTGTTGCTGCTTCCTGAGAAAAAAAGTTGGCAGCTCCAAGCAGCGTTAGATGGGTGGTTGTGGTGCTGGCATGGGGAGCTCCTGGATGGAGGCAGTTTGCCTTCATCACATGAAGGGCCAGCAGACTCCCTAAAATCAGGCAAACCCCAAGGAAATGCTTGTCCTTGCTGCTGTTTCCTGCTCCAATCCAGAAATCGATCCCAATACCCCGAACTGCAGTCGAAATCGACAGCAAGTACGGCTTTGTTTGCACTGCCTACAGGCACTGGTGGAGAGGCCGGGCTGCAGGTGGGCTGATGCTGTTCCACAGCCTACGCTGGGCAGAGTGGATAATGATAAACGCTCCCTCTCGGCCTTCAAACAGATTAATCCATAAATATTGATAGCCCTGAAGTGCTCTGTTTATCCAAAGAACAGGTGAAATCTTGGCAAGAGCCAAGTACCTTGCTGGAAATGGCTCAGGTTTATGTGCTTCCCCAGCCTGGGGAGAAGAAACCTGTGGTGCAGTGGAGCACCGCGTACCCAGAGATTGCCACCTGGCCCTGCTGCTGCTGCTGCCTGCTCCAGCAAATCCAAAGTGAGCAGCCAATTTGCGTTGCAACAGAAAGAGAGCCGTGGGATGAGGGATTTTCTTGCCTTAGATGAGGGACAAGAAGGAAAATTATATAAGGAAAAAAATTAAATTCAACAACACTCTGCCTCTGAAGACTCAAGTGACTGAACACGGCAGGTGCAGCAGGGATTTCTCAATGACAAACATGTGCAGGCAGAGCGTGTGTTTATCCTGTACGTACACTGAGAAAAATATAGCCCCCCATCAGTGCCACGCCTGAGCGCACAGCCTGCGGATCAGGACAGCCTGACAGCTGGGTATTATTTATGGCAGCTTTTCCAACTAGGTAGACATTTACAAATCAAAATAACTGTCATCTGTGTTGTCTGAATGCCATTTTTGGTGTGTTCTAGCCTCTGCTTTCCCCTACCTACTGTATTATTAACAGCCCTTGGCCTCTCCCTGCCAATCTCAGTTTCCCCGTGGGTGTTTCCTCTGCAGCCACAGCCCCCAGACGAAAGCCCCTCGCCCAGCAGATGGCACTCAGGGGCTCCAGGAAACCCGCACACTCCCAGAAATCCCTGCCCTCCGAGCAAATGGTGGGGTAATTGAGATTTTCTTTCTGGCTGGCACCATCTCGGGGACGCTAAGCCTGGGAGCCCCCCAGGGCCATCCAAGGAAAGCTGAGGTTGCAGCTCGCCCTTGTCAGGAGGGCTGCTGGTCTCGGGTAGGTGAGGTGCAGTCACCCCATCCTTCCACGGAGCCCAGCCTGAGCTACGGGATGGTGTCTGACCGCAAGGAAGGGGCAATTTTGTACTTTTCTTCAAATGCTCCAAGGCAACCAAGAGGGGAGGTGTTACAGCCACGGCATTGAGAGGAGGCATGCAGGAACAGTCCGGCTTGTGGCCACCTAGGACCACTTCTTCCCTCTAGGATGCTTTCCCTGCAAAACCAGGCATGGGGCAGATTGTGCTACAGACTTGGAAAATGCCTGCAGGGAATGTGGCCAGGAGCAGGATTTGGCCAGCAGCTGTTCCTCTAGAGGACAAACAACTTCCCCCAGCACACGGCAGCCGATGCCAAATTCACCTGTGCTCTCCCCCGAGTTTTCTGTGCAGCCACACAGCAGCAAGACCCCAGGATAACGAAGCAAACTGCACCCACAGTTCTGCTTTTCCCCACGGAACTTCCATTATGGGAGTAAAACTAAACAAATAAACCCTTTACTCTCCCAAATAATAAGCCCGAAAAAGGCTGCACAGAAAATTTATATTTTTTACCCCTTCACTGTCATGGGAACATGCATTTGTTTCCTAAACATTGCACCTCTCACTTCGTGCCCCGTGACCTGCCCACAAGGGGTATGGAGAGCTGGGAAACTGGCAGGGGGCTGGATTAATGAGGGCACGGGGAGGCTGCAGCCCTCCCCATTAGCTCTCTATCATGTGCAATAAGAGCAGCCGTCCTACTGTGCAGCCCTTCCCATTCCCATGGAAACCACTGGTGCATCCCGCCAGGAGTATAAATAAACCTCTCGCATGAACTTCATCCCGCGTGCTGTTTCACAGCTGTGATGTCTGACACCCACGTTAGGGACACTGGTGCCTCTGTGTTTGTGCTGCGTGGACACTGCTGCTGCCCCTTGTACCTAAAAACAAGGCAAGGGAGGACACACAGGAGCCCAGGGAAATGAGGGACCATATCAGGGAATGTAGCACATGGTCAAACACCACATCTCACAACCACAGTGAACAAAAACAGCCCTGCCACCAGTTCTAATTGTTATTTAAGTGTCAACAGCACTGAAGAGACACTCAGAATGCACATAATCTAATTATAACGAGCCTTGCAGAAACTAGCCTTGCATCTTCCATTCCTGCAGTGCTCCCCACGCTCTGACGGGAAGCACAGTCCCACCTCCAGGGTTATGACTCCTGTTAGATATTCATGATTGGGAATATCTGTTCCAAACCCACCCACAACACAAGCCAGGGGGCTTGGGCAGGAAGGCCAGCACTCGGCTGACAGTTTTTGTTTCATTTTAATTGGGATAACTTCATTTTTAAAAAATCAGGTCCTGTGCAGGACATACAATACCTTTAACTCTAGTTGGAGTGGTCCATGTTTTATCTATACCCATTATCTTCTCCCACTCCTCTCCCCCTTTCCTGTCTTCCCATAACCATTTTGTCAGGGAAGGGGGTCTGTCCAAACAATTTCCATGTTTGCTTTACACGAAGGATTAGACACTGCACAATATAAGATCACCTGCTGCTGCACCTCAGGATAAAGTCTGTAAGTGTTATCAGCTGCCACGCAGGACTCCACATCCCGGGGTCGAGCCCTTACACACAGGTAGAATTAAATATCAGAAGCAATGGTAGCAAAGGAAATGTCAAACCTTTCCAGGGTTTTTTTGTTAGCCAAGTCCCTCAAGCCTGCTGTCACCTGCACTTTATCAATTATTATCTTTAATAATTATCAGATTAAACTCCATGCAGAGAAACTTCTCCAATTAATTACAGCCAGAAATAGTAATGACAAGATCACTGCCAGACCTAGATCAGGCTCCTCAATGATTCTGTGAACCTGAGGCTCTGACAGCAAGGGAAAAAGCCCTGCCTGACTTTGTTGGAGTAATTTTATTAACTCTGGCTGGTTCTGTTAGTTGACAAAGTGACAGGATCCTGGGGAAAATTTCTCTGTGTGTTTAGTATATCTTTGGCAGGTGTCAAGGTATATTCTCTGGCTTGTCACTCACTGTGCTGCCCTTTAGATAGTTATTATTTCATGTAATTATGATTATTACATGCTGAGATGCCATCCTTATGAATAGCCTCTGGTTGCTGTCACTCACTGCAGTGTGATGCGGGAGGATGAGTTGTCAGGAAGGAACCGCGGGGTATGAAATTGCCACATTTCTCTATTTTAAAACAAATAATCCATGCCTTTGCTGGTCATCCCTTTCCACTTAGCAAGTGGCATGCTCAGCACTGCAACACTGGGCAGCACAGAAAATCACCTGCTATAAAGCACCGTGCCAGAGTCACACAGTAACAGCACCCACGGAATAGTTGTGAAATGAAGCTTCCAGGAGGAGAAAGGGTAACAACCCTCGAGCTGCACACCAGTGCTGTGCTGTGAATCCTCTGGGGCATTTCTGCTCCAGAGATGCTTTCTCCTTCGCTGCTCAGTTCAAAACAACTCCTGCAGGTGCCCATGCCCACCCTCCAGGAGAGATGAATCCATCCCACCTTCTCACATTTCCCTGGCAGCTGAGCTGCCTGTTGGGGGTGACCCACACTCCATTTCCTACAGAGCAAGGGAATTACACAGGATTTCACACCACCTCCTCAAAACTCAAGCATTCCGATAAAACCTCTCGATTTTGCAGAGCTGGGTTTCTGCAGCAGACATGCCAATAATTCCTGCTCTGGGACAATTTCCCACAAACTAAAGCAAACCAAAATAAACTATGATTCTTTCCCAAAGTCTGCTACAGACTTTACTGACTTTGGGCAAGTCATTTTGTATTCCAGGGGCCCTGCTGGAAAATGGAAGTCAGGGTATTTTCTGAAAACTCTTTGGCCAAGCATTCATTCCGACAGTAACCTCTATAAAGAGCAGCACAAGGAGGCTGCACTCTTGACTAAAGCCTTTTGGAGTAACTGCAATGTTAAAAAAAAAAAAAAAAGGCACTTTCTCAGTCGATTTCAGATACCCAACACTTCTACAGCACACAGCTTCCACAGGGAGTTATTCACAATTACAAATAGATCAATATTCATAAATCGTCTCCCTACAACAGCTGAACAAATCATTTGTAACGATTCATTTCCTTGATGAATTTCACGTCTTTTCCAGTTTGCAAATTATGTGTGAACAGAGCTGGATTTTCCAAATTGATTCCTCCCCCCCCTCCCCAAGCCTTTTCCCATCCCATGTAATTTCTGAGAACAGCTTTAAGTCTTAAAAGAACTCCAGGCCCTGCACCCTTGCCTGGCCAGCGCTCCCCACCAGACCTGAGCCATCGTTAGCAGCAGCCCCCTCACTACAACCCCGACTCCCCTGCTCGGTTTAATGGTGCTCATGAGCTGCTTGGCTGCCTGTTTTCCCTGCCAGGACGAGTGCAGCAGTCACCATCAAGTTTCTACTGCAAATACTTCAAATATCTCAGTTTGCAGTTCTCTTGGAGATTAATTGAACAAATATTTCCCTTCCACATGAACACACTCCTGCCAGTAAACGTGCTCACTAAAATATTCACAGCAAGCTAACACAAAAAGGACAAAGGAAAAGTAATATTGAAGCCAGGCCTGCTGAAGCATTTGCTCAACTTAATACCTGCTCCCTGCTCAGCTCTTTTCACATGTCTGGGGCCGTGGAAGAAACACCAAAGCATCCCAACTCCCAGATGCTCCCCTCGATGCCCTGATCCGCGTCTGTGCCTCACTGCCTCCTCCTCAGCGTGCAGAGTCATCGCCAGCCACGGCACATTTGGAAAGGACCTCTCTCAACACCACAGTTAAACACTTGCACCCTATCCAGGTTGGTTTTAAGCCCTGGCCACCCCAGCCATGCTGCAGGGGTTCCCTAGCTCCCTCCAGCTCAGGGCCTGCTCTGCACTCTCCTCCCACAGCTGCCAGGGATCCTGGTTCTGCTGCACGGGCACCGAGGCCCACTTTGCTCCACTGGGGGAAAGGCAGATTGATAATTAAATCCACTATTGAGATATTCACATTCTGTTCCCTTGCCATTTAAGCAGACATAAAACATTTTATTATTCTGCTGATTTAGGAACCTGAATTTAAATATTAGAGTATTAAAGCGATACTTAATTAGTTGACTGAATGTTCTCCCTTTTATCAGTGTTGACAGATCTTAATTATAGCACGGGCTGTGAAAGCTGATAGAACAGCTGATGGCAGCAGCACCGCCAGGAATACTAAAGTGTGTCAGAATTACTTCTCTGTTTTCCCTCTTCCCTCTTGCTCTGTTCTTCAGGCATGCTCTGAAGTCCTTGGCAAATAAACCCAACGCTGCAGCCAAGCCCGAGCAGTTTGGCATTTACTCTCAAGGACATGAAAAACCGCTTGCCCTTGAGAGAGCCAGGATAATCTACAGGCCCAGACTTCTGAAAAAAACCCAAACAAACCCAAAAAACCCCTCATATGATGGGAAATTATGTCCTAGTTAATCGTTTTCCTATCCACTAATCAAGCAGACACAGGGATTATCGTGGAGCAGGAGTGCTGACGTTAGTTATTCACTTAAGCCACACTTTAAAATGCAATTCAGACATACAGGAACGGTCATCCCAATGAAACCTGACTTTAAGCTTATCAGGTGCCATCACCCTTGGCAAGTCTCTGCTCCAGTGACAGCAGGGGTGGCTCTGAGAACCAGCCATGCCAGGCAGATCCAGGCACACCCCTGGTTCCCATCACCTCAGCCACAGTCAGCACAAAGGGGGCACTGCCCTGTTTCCATGCCAGCCAGAAGAGGCTGAGGGTTCAGTGTCCACATTTACAGCAAGGACTGCGCTCCCTCCTCTGCCACAGCGCAGGGATGAGGGCTCTGGCAGGAGGCTTCTGCTGGGGTGAATTACATCCCACAGCAGCACATCCTTCACCTTCCCGGGATAATAACAAATGTCCACCTTCAGGGAAGGTGGCTGGCAGCAAGTGTGTCTTGAAGAACATATATTTTGCCTGCCCCCCACAGAGGCCAAGCCATTCACTCTGAAGCAGCAGCATTTAACACAGCTCAGCAGTGGCAGCAGTGACAAAACCCAGCACATGCAAGAGGAACGAGGAAATGACAGCTTGGGTTTGGGCTGGGAGCCCATGAAGTTGGGCTGGTCACCTGTCTTGGATTCCTGACTTGCTAGCCCACTTGCCCAAAATCTCCCACCCAGCCCAGCCTAAGACAACACCAGCCTCTGAGTTTATTGTCCTGTTTCTTTTAACACAAATTGGGAGATCTGAAGCTTTAGTTAGATCCTGGCATCCCACAAGGCTCTACCAGAAGAAATTTACTTTTCCAGAAAAAATGTTCGGCCCCATTCCATCCCCAGATGTTCTAAGTACAGGATACATTGTCCCCCTTCACCATTCAGGCAGGGATGGGGAAAGATCACTGTGCCCCAGACTCATTTCTGCAACTTCACTTCTTAGAAACCAGCAGAATACAACCTGCTTATATGACATTGCTTGCAGAAAAAAAATTGCTATGAAAAATGTGAAGAAAATGAGGTAGGAGCAATGTGTTGCAGCCAGTTGTCTAATCATCTGAAGTTACAATCCTAAACCAGTCCCTAGACACCAGAAATACAGCTCAGTTCTCTAAAGTGCTGAGTGCTGACTGCATTTCAGCTCTGCATCCCCACCCAGAATACTTCAAGATTATTAAATCACCCAGATACAATTTTATTCTGGAAAAAAAGTGCGGTAAAAATAGTGAATAAAATCAGTAATTTTCATCAGTTTGTGTATCCTGCCTTTAGCTCCTTCCTTTTAAGGCTGTGGAGAAAGAGAAGTTTAAATCCCAGTGGTGCACTGATGCTTTATAAGTTATTCCAGCATGAATGATCTCAACCTCAGGAACGACGTGTGCAAGCACTGCCAGAGAAGAGAAGACAGGCATGGAAGAACAACCCCTTTGTTGTCACGATTCAGGCATGTGATGGGTTGTGACACCTTTTCTCCGAGTGCCATCCATCACTCACAGATGTTAGCACAGAGCCACGCTACCTCCTCACCAAGGAGCTTTTGATTCCCACTGCCAGTCACAGAGGGAAACAAGTGCTTTTTCCTCCCTTTTTTGCAACGAGATAAGAAATAACTTCCCACTTGGTATGCGCATTACAGTGGGCAGGCAGAGGATCTCTGCACTGGCTAAAGGCACCTCCCTGCTGCCCTGTGCCATGGCACTGATGCTGTGAGTATGGCCTGGTCCCTGTGAGGACACCAGGACATTGTCCCCGCTTCGGTGATGGCCAGCACTCTCCAGGAGCTCAGTGAGCAATGCTGCAAGCACAGCCAGTGCTCAGACCTGACTCACTTCAGGCTTTTTTAGTTTATAAATTAATCTAGCTGGGGGAAGAACTACCCAGGCTGCATCTCCTGCCACTGGCTCTGCTGCAGCAGCGGGGCTGGATCAGCAGGGCCTGCCTGGCTCCTGGCCTCGCCTTTACAAACACACTTAATGATCAGCAATGATGTCTTGGCAGCCTCACCCTCTCTCACTAATGCCCATGTGCTAGGAGGGCATTTTGCCTGCTCTCAGACAAGCCAATCCCGTTTAACAGGGCAGAGATTTAAGAGCAGCAGCCTGCACGGCGCAGCCGAGTGCCAGGCAATCCTCTCGCTGCAGCAGCCAGGCTCCCTGCTGCCACAAAGCTTCTTCACTTAATGAACCTGCCTCTCAGGGAGGGAAAGGCATCAAGGGGAGAGCGGCTTTCTGGAGGCCTGCTGGTGCTGGCTCACAGCAGCCCGTTCTGACAGGCAAGGAGACATTTGCTGCCTCTCTGCTCCCCCACGCAGCAACCGGGACAGCGAACGACAGGGACAGGCAATGAGGTAATTTATCTCGTTGAGGTTTGCAGGACTAAATGCCAAGGTAGCATCCTGCCCAGATGATAAATCCACCCACACTTGGATTCAGCACGGCGTGTGCAAGCTGCAGGCAACAGGCAGGCAGCAAGGGCAGGGGTCTGCCTGCCCTCCAGCCCCCCTCCATTCACCAAGGACACCCTAATGCTCAGGTGTTACTCTCCATCAGTTCCTGGATTAAGCCCAGTTTTATAAGACTCGTAAAAAGGCAGCAGAACACGGTTACCCCTGGGCTGGTGTTGTCGGCACTGAGCTGTCACCAGTTTGCACTGCTGGCAGGGGGTTCTGCCTGGCCAGCCCCCCAGTTTCACTCACAGGAGGGCAGCCTCTGCCCACCTGCCTGGAGGATGCTCAGTGAGAGCAGCTGCAACTCAAGGACTTCCCCTGAGCAATCCAGCCTTGTGTGCTTCAAAGGATAATGCCATTTTTCTCCAAGGTATCCCATTACAGAGCCATTCAAGGCAAATCCGTCATGTTACAGAAGAGCACGTTTCAGAGATCCACACACCTGGGCAGCGCCCACACAGGGAGGGGGAGAAGAAACAGCCTCCAGATTGGACCCTGTTTGCCAAGTCATCTCTCATCACCGACCTCAGCAAGCTTTTCTCCCCCCACCACTGTTTTTCTGCTGCTACGATTACACTGAATGAGTTGTAGCATCTTCCTGGTGTGTACTGCCTTTCTCTGGCCCCCATCCAGTGTTTGCCCCACGAGTTCCCTGTCTGTCTCCAAGAAGCTGTCACAAATGGAGCCACAGTAAATGTAATACACAGGCCACAGCTTTCCAGAGAGCTGGCAGGCTCAGCCAGCAATGATAAAAGATCAATGAGAATTTCAATTGTTGCTTTAAATGCCTGTTGTGCTGCAAGCTCCCTACCTTTGATCACCAACCACACACAGTGGGTTGGTTTTTTTCTTATTTAATTTGTATGCACAGAGTGGACGAGAGGTTTAGGATTCCACAGTGATGAGGGCACCAGAAACAAAAAGTGCTGCCCATGGAGTCCTTCCCTCAGTGATAGACAGGCTAAACTGGAAACACAGGACAAGGAACAGGCATGGACTAAGCAGGTCCCTCCATGAACCTTACAAAGAGAATCTCCACTGAACAAAAGAAATGCAAATGCCTCTTCCTCCAGGTTTCTTTGCACTCAGGACTATTATTTTCCTTCAATATTCATCAACAGAAAGGAGCTACACTGAATTTTCTCAGTCTGCAGCCTCCAAGCGTGTTGTGCTAGTGCAAGGACCAGATCCCTCCACTGCAGCACACCAGGCGTGGGCAAATGCCAGCTGCTGCAGTGCTACCTTGGCTTGTGCCAGCTGAGGCTGTGCCCCCTCCTCTCCAGCTGCAGCTGGCACTTCCCAGCCTCCTGCTGGCATCGCTCTCGGTGGGCAGCGAAAGCTTCTGCAGCACTGTTGTGATGGGAGCTCGCTATCAGAGGATGAAAAACAGTTTGCAGCCAACTGTAATATCATTTCAGCAAACAGCACAATAAATCAATGGCTGTAAATTAAGCACTTTGTTTACTCTCCACACAGCAAGGCTCTTCCCTAGATGCAATGCCAGCATCAGTGAGCACTGCCCAGAGTAGCTGCCTGGCACACTGAGCTGGTGAGGGAGCTGTGCCACCCTGCGAGGCACTGTGACATGGGGACATCCATCCACGGGACTGCTCCCGTCCTGCTCTGCTCCTGCTCCAGGCAATTAGCCCTTTGCCGATGGCATGTGCACCTTTCAGTGCTGGCTGGGAGGCTCCCACGGACAGTGATAAGCCTGTCCCTTCTCTGCCTCTCTCCAGCTGCCTTTGGGAGGGCATAGGAAAGCACAGAGATCCCCATGAACGCAGCAGCGGGGCAAGTGGAAAGGTGAAAGGGGACAAGTTTCTGCCATCGGGTCCCAGGCTCACTTGCTGTCCTTGCTGAGGCTGTGACAGACAAGAAACTCTCTCATCACCACCCCAACCCCGTTAGAAGGAGAGGGGATGCTCCAAGCATGAGAAACAGGAGAATCAGAGGCGGCATCTCCCACTGCCTCCACACGCAGCTGTCAGTGGCACAATGGTCGGCATGAGGCACTCCCTCCCCGGGGAGGGATTCACCTGTGCAACATCCACCCCCACCACCCCTAATACTGGTACCAATGAGCCTGGCCCTGCAGCTGGCACTGCCACAGAGCCTCTGTCTGCAGAGTGGCATCACACCCTGCCCGTTCCCCATCCAAACACCTTCAGCGCTGTTCAGCCCACGGTGCATTGACGCTTCCCCTCGCTCCCACCCCCACAATGTGTGAGAGACGAGACCTTTACTGGCGCTTTTTATGATTTCCTGGTAACGTGTATATGTCTCCCTTTTGGCACTTCAGAGCAGAGGTGAGACTTGAACTCCTATAAACCACCAACACCAGGAAGTCGAACAAGTCCCTCTCCCCACGTAAACAGTGCAGAATAAGCAGAGCAGTAATTCACCCATGCTTTCAGGGATTGCCCCCTGCTTTTTCCTTTCATCTGAGCTGCCACTCTCACTCTCCCTCCCAGTGCCCTGCTCCCCCCTGTCCTGCCTGTGCTATCCATGGCATTTGCAGGCAGGCACTGGATTAAGGGAAAAGCAAACCAGGAGCTTTGCTACTATTGCCCATCTCACAGTCTGTCTGTTCACAGTTTAACCATTAAAATAATCTCTGCTTTGGGGGCAGACATGTCTTCAGCCACACAGGAGACAGGTTGGAAAGGTCCTACACGACTGCTTCAAGCCAGAGCTTAGAAGTTCTCGGGTATCAGGGACCTCAGAGGGCCACACTCTGAGACACTGATGGACACAAACAGAGGTAACCCCAAAGAGGCTCATATGGGGACAAGCTGGGAAAGGAAAGAGAAGCAGAAAAATGAGGAGGGGAGAAAATTCACACAGCAAATCACAATACCAAACACCTAACTAGGGGTACGACACCTAACACAGCCCTGAGAGCCTGGCCAAAAATCAGCACATCACCATATCCTGCTCTCATTAGGCAAAGAAGGCCTGTAAAAGGAATTGTTTCTTCTGTCTCTGACCAATAGCTGCTCATCTCCTCCAAGAAATGAGCAAAAAGCTGTTTGCTGGTAACTCGGCCATGCAGCTCCTTCTCTATACTCGGGACAGAGCTGCATTTTAAAAGCAAAGCAATCCCTGCACTTATTTATAGTTAGCATGGTGGCTGCAGACCCTCTGGGACTGGGGACATTGCAAATGTGAATGACAGCAATATTTCAGAGGATGACAGTGATAGCCAATATAGACTGTTAAGTTCCCTGTGAGGAAGTATTATGAAGCCCGTAAAAGCTGCAAAGGACCTTGCAATTGCCATCAATTTAATGGGGAAGATGCTGCAGTGATGGGCAACAGGCAAAAACCTGGAAAGAGATTTTCCAGCTGAGACATGAGGGAAATGGAGCATCTCAGGTAAAGACCACAGGAGGAAGGGACCGGAGCTGAGAACTGAACACTGATTCCTGCATATCAAGTCATAGCCATAGGCTACAACATGATAAGATATCCAAGGGAATTCATTCAATAACTTACTGTGAGGGCTTTTGTTTAGTTGTGACTTTTTTTTTCCTGTGGACCATTGAAAATTGACTACTGTATAATTATTTGTGAACATGTCTTTCCCACATTTTCAGCCAGCTCCAGGGAAGTGAGAAAGCTGTATTTACTCTGGTTCAAGTGCTTTGACTCTCAGCAGAGCAAGTGTAGCATAAATCCCCAAGCCTCCCAAAGGGAGCGTGTGGACCACTCTGAACTCACTGACCCCTCTGCAACATTAGCCCTGGACTGCTCCACATCCCAGCCCTGGATACACCACCCCATGCAAGCTGGGAAAATAGCTGGGAGCCTCCAAGGCCTTTGCTCATCTCTCAGATAATGCTTTCATTTCAGTGAGGTGGGTACAGGTACCCTGGGATGAATTCAACTGTAAATATTCAGAGTGATTCATTGTTTGGCTTTCCTCTCCAATCTAAATAGTTGGAGCTGTCAAAATTGATCTGAGTTTTTACGGTACAATACTTTAGAGAGAGAACAAACTGTGGATTAAATTTGCTGTTGTGGCCCAAAATAGCTTTCAAATATCAACACAGGCGAGATACACATAAAAGAGACTATTTCCTTGTGAAGCAAGGCAAGCCCTCACATCTCCATTTAACTGTTTCTCCCTGGAGGTGCACAGTAGAACGCTGAGCGTTTGAGCTGCCTCCTTCCCTTCCCCATCACTGGGTTAACTGGGAGCTGTGTAAAAATCTCTTTTGCTCGTAAAAAGTCCCAGCTTGGGCCCAGTAATCTGTCCAGAGTGGGAGCAGAGCTGAAAACAATGAGTGGCCCTTGCTTTCTTATCATATCATTAATGTAGTGCTTATCATAACAGCAGATTATTTTTGTTCAGTGGGTATAACTGCTCTGACTTCTATTTCTGTACTCTGCACCCTTCCAGTAAAGAATAACAAGGAGCATGGATCATCCAGCCTTCAGGTCCAGGGACGTTCATGGGTTTGCACATCCCTTTCAAGCACACAAGCATCTTTGCAGTGTCAGTGATCCTCTTTCCCCCATCCAACAAAAGAGCCTGACTCTGCCTCCCCTTCCACTGCAGGGAAGCTGCAGACACAAGAGACTCATGGCAGACTGGAGGAAAAAGGAAAAAACAAGGAAACAAAGAAAAAAAACCCACTTACACAAATAAAGAGCAGATAAAATCTTGTCTGGTAACTCCCAGGTTCCCAAGGTCTGGAGTGCTGAGTAGCCTCTGTGTGATTTTCTCCTGAGGCTGCCACAACACCTCCCGTAGGTGTACAAGGACACGTGGATATTGGCCTGTCCTGTTCTGGTGGGATGTGTCCTGCACCTTGGGGTTTAACCCTCAGACACTGCAGATGATAAAACACTGCCCCTCTGAGTCTGCCAGGGGGGCATCAATAACTTGGTTTCCACCACTTTTCTTTGGCGTAATCCTTTCTCCATGGATACCTGCTCCCAACAGATTCCCCTCCGGCTGCAGTTCTGCTACAGGCAGCAGGATATGTTCTGTCACTTCATGATGAGAGAGGAGCACAATGATGAAAGAAAATCCCTGCCCAGTGGGAAAACATTCTCAATTTAAAAAGACAGAAGAAGAAAACTATTTTTTTCCAGCTGGAAAAAATCCACGGGCGGCTTTCTAAACGTGAGCTACTGCTTAGGTGAGAAGCAGTAAAAAATGTGTGGGTACAGCTGTAATCCAAGGCAGTGCACATCCCACTATGAGCACAGCAACATTCCAATTACACCAAGTGCTAGAGAAAAAGATAACACTTTCTTTTGTTGGTTTCACTTTAGAAAAAACCTAAACAAAACAAACAAAAAAACCAGAACAAGGCAGTTTCTTGAACGAAGGCCAGCTTTCACAGGAGGCACCTTCCAGCATGTCATGCAAAAATTATCAAGCAAGCCACTGTGAGGCGATATTATATTGAAAAAGTACAAATAAAAAAAAAAAAAAAAGAAAGCAGCACTAGCGGGTAAAGTTTTGTGGAAAGGAAATTAAGAATTTCTCACACAAATATACCACCGTTATCAACTCGGGGACTGTGCAAAAGCAAAAAGGGACACGAGAAAAGAAAAAGCCAAAGAATGCTCTGAGTTTCTACAACAATTTTTCATTGTTCTGTTTGGACATCTCTTAATAAAGCTTTTTCTTTTTGGGGAGGCACAATGTGAAAGTTGCCAAATGTGTGTTTTGACCTTTAATTCAATAATTAAGCTCATGTTGGGGTCACAGACTCCCCTGTGTGACTTATGGTTTTGGTTAAAACAAGAGAGCTTTTAAATCAGGTGAGCCCGTGGTGCTCCCACAAAGGTCAGGGCAGAGGCCAAGGCACACTCCTTGGCTGGAAGATCAGCAGGGATTGTTTCAAGATAAACAGATAAAGCAATTAATGTTCATTACAGACTGGAGATACGAAATAAACGGTCCTTCACCCAAGACACAACCACACTGCAGGTCAGACCAAGAATCACCAGCGCAGCCGAAGTGATTGACTAAATACCGGGCATGGGAGCAAAAGATGAAGTAGAAAAGCTTGGTGACAAAGAGGGAAAACACTGGCACAAGAAAGAGCTCTTTAGGCCATCTATTGGCTGGCAGAGGCCCAGAGCATGAGCAGGGAAACAATTTCCAGTTTAAAACTGGAACAGTTGAAAAAAAAGGGGGACTTGGGGCATCCCTGCTAAAAACCACCTGAGACAGTGACCACCCCCAGGCTTCCTCCCAATGACCAGGAGAAGCTCTAACAAGAAGGAATACTGTGAGAAGATGTTGTGTTGCACATCCATGGTGTTTGTATCCACGTGACAGCGTAACTGTGCCTCAGTTTCCCCCACACAGGATGAGGCTACAGGCTTGGCTTTGTCCAGGTGCTCTCTGAGGCAGAGCCCCTTTCACTGCGGGTACCCAATGCCCAGAGCAGGGGAGCTGCTGCAGTGCCACAGTAAATGAAGAATCCTGGGTGAACTCCCTGCCTTGTGGCTACAGCAGTGCTTGTGACCACAGCCACGTGGACACCATGCTATGAAGAGGAGTTTTCAGGGGAAGAGACACATCTATTAAAAGAGCCCTGGAGGCAGGAGGAAGGGGCTGCTTCCCAAAGCACCAGGCCCCTCTCCAGAAGCCCCGCTGCGTCCCGCTGGACTGCCAGCGGCAGACAATTAATAATGTAGTGGCTGTCTGCTCCTGCCAGGGACCCGGGGGAGGCAGGCCAGCAGCTGCCTGCTGCTCCATTATTGAACAGATCTGAGAACAAACGTAATCTGTTTTCCATTTACTCTTCAGGGATTACTGCATGCCGCCTTTGTCTAGAAACTGTCTCCACTTTGCAAGCCTTTTTCCATCCATTTGCACAGCCCTGGTCAGATTCTGGCTTCAGAGGGGCTCCTGATTTCACGGCACATCTCTGGATCTCAGACCTTCTAACTAAGCCAGGCTGCAAAATTAGAGCATGAATGACCAAGGACTGGGAGAGGAGGACCCAGTTTCACATGAGTCCTCTGCAGAGCATGTGAAGGGAAGAGGAATTGCAGGTGTAAAATTCGGGGAAGGTTTGGATTTACAGTCTTACATCCTTTAAATTAAAATTAAATTACCCAAAAGACACAGATTTGGATTGATCATTGGCGCAAGCCACCTCTCCTCACCATCAGTATCAGCTGACAGGAGATGGTCCCACACTCGGGACACAGGCATGGATACACGCAGACAGGGGCAGGTCTGTCACGTTACCTGCTCCTGCTTTGTTTGCCTTCCAATAGCAATAACTGAGTCACCAGGGAAAGAGGGGCATTTGCCTTCTGATTTACCCAAGACTACAAGCTGTAGCAGAGGTTGTCTAACAACTCTTAGATCACAACTGCAAAGTAAATCCCATCTCTACGTGTATCCCAGTGGAGGTAGACAGAATCCAACAGGATCCCTCTGAAGTGGCTCAGACTGTATCTCTGGCACCAAGAACAACAATCATCTTCCCAGCAGATCATCTTCATCTGGATCCCTGGAGCTGTCCCGCTACAGAGCAAGTTTACGAACAAGGCTGGTCAGAGCAAGGCTCTGATTTGTTACTGCACTAAGGACAGATGGATGATAAGGGTAGCTAATCCCTGATCACCATCCAAGAGTTTTTCTGCAAGATCTGGAGCAGAAATACAAAATTACTATTCCCCAGGCTATTTCTACACAGTTGCCATTTGCATCTGTCAGCAGGTGGCACGGGAAAGAGAATCTCAGCTCTGCTGCCGGGGGCAAGGAGACCATGGATGACTCCTGCAGACAGAAGCTTTTCTGAAAGCTGTCTGTAACTTTTGGGTTCACTGCTTTTACCTCAGTCCCTCCAGCACTCAGTATTCCTTTTCTACATGAAGAAACAGCTTAAAGTGCTGTCGTGAGCTAACAGACAAGTCTTAATGGGTCTGCACATCATCGCCCAACCTGCAGGCAAATGTTCCTCTGCATTAAGGCAGGGCTATTAAAGGAAGGACACCCTTTGGAGTATCGCTGCTACTTCTCACACCAGCTAATGCTTTCCCTGCAGAGAGATGAAAATTTGGGAGGAGAGGAAAAAGAAAAACGAGATGAGAAAGAAGAGAAGAAAAACAGATGGAGTCTGCCAGTGTTGCAAGATGTGCTGGTGTGGGCAGCCAACTTCTCTCCGCTCGAGAGAGGACGTGTTACCACAGGCTCAGGCCTCAAGAACTTGGCTGCTGTACCTGGTAAGCACACTTGCACTTTCCTAAGTTACCTGGCTCCTCTGCAGTCACTGTGGGCTGCCAGCATTTCACCAACTGGAGAGTTAACCCCCACCTAAGGACATGCTGCCCATAACAGGACCCCAGCTTTACCACAAGGTGCTGTTACTTTCGGGTCTAACCTCAGAGCTGAAGGAGTCAGAAGAGCTTGTTTGCCAACAAGATGTAAGGGACCATTTTGAGAGCTACTCAAAGAGGCTTCCTAAAGTCCAGGGCTGGGAACAAAAGCCCTTTTGGTACAAATCCATGACGACACTAATGTATATTAACCCATGGCACATAAATCCTTTAAACGGCACGAAGAAACCATTAAGCAAAACCCATCAAAACCATATAAAAATCATGTTTGCAGAGCAGGAAAGGGGTGGAGGAAACATACAGTGCTTTCTGAATGTCTGGCTGAGGAGGAAAGAGTGCAAAGACCCCAAGGAATCCATTAAATTCAGCATCACCACAATGCATTGCCAGTGTGGAAGGCCTCATTACTCTCTAATCACAGCCTCTAACCCAAAGCACAGAGCTGCTTCCCTGAGATTTGTACCTGGAGAGGATTGGCAGTGCTTCCTTTCAGAGACACTTGCTGTCTGCAACCTTTTGCTCTGTCACAAGAGGATATCTGATGTCCACGTGCACTGCACTGAACCAGAACACACTCCCATCTCAGCATCTTGAAATCATTGAGAGTCCTTGGAGCCAAATGCAGAAGTGGCTTAGCAGCTGTAAGGCAGCAGCACTTTGTTCCCATGCTGTGTGTTCATATGAAGACCTCAAAGCTCTCTGAAAACATCACAGTGTTGTAAGGGCCTTGCTGGAGCCATTATTAAACTCATTTAGCTGGTGTGTAGATGGAGGCCCAGACAGGATAAACAATCTTTCCGCTGAAAACTGATCACTTCTGAAACGGCAGCCCGAAATGATTAAAACTCTCATTTTCTTTACTTATCCCAAACATTTTTCCATTTCACTGGTGAGGCAACCGGACATTATTGCAAATGTCTCCCTCCCCATCCTCATTCACTCTTCATCCCTGTCTGTTTTGAGACAGCAGAAGCAAAAGAGTTACCATGTGTGGGGAAGGAAGCACCTCCTTCCCCTTTTGGGTGGGTCATCACACGATGGCTGCTTTTACTTCTGTGCTCCTGCACAAATGCAGTCACAACTGGAAATCTCCACCCTCGACCTACAGTTGCCATGGGCACACCAGTCTGTACCATAACAACAGGTTCTGGCAAGCAGGAGTGCTTGCCACACATCAAAGTGCTTGGCTGGCCAGGCTGGATACGCAGAAGTAATGGAAAAATGGAGCCATCCTTCTGCCACATTAAGGACATTGATCAATGAAAATGCTGCATCGAACAGCTTAATAGCGTTGTTAAAAGATCATTGCTGCTTCTTTAGCTAACAAGTCAGCTTCTGAAAAAATCATTTTTTATGGAACCCAAGAAGATATATCAACACTGGCTGAGATCGCCAGCAGGTGTAAATCGATGTAGTTCCACAGATGGCCATGGAATTGCCGTGATTTAAAATCAGCTTATAACTTAAGCATGTAGTATTTTGCAGCAGTAAATAATACCCATGAAAATTAGACAGGGGGTGAGGGGTCAGACAGGCTAAAGCTATTTTCTGTCTGTAGTCTCCGTTCTATTTCCATGCTGTGGAATTCTTTCAATAGTGCCAAGATACTCAGGGTCACCTGTAGGGTCCTGGCTGGTACCAGTGAGCTGTGACACTGCCATGAGTCAGGCTGTTTCCTTCAGACTGAAAACCAGGGAGGGCTGTGGTGCCAAAAACAAAATGCAGGATTCCTTCTCTTGCCATAGCTACTGGTGTAACCCCAAATGATTTGAATCAGAAGTACTGTTCCAAAAAGGACTTTTAAAAAAAATACATGGTGTCCATTCAGAGAGAGAAATAGGTTTTGCTTTCATGACTCTTCACATTTCAGAATTCTTCACCCTGATCCCAGAAGGTCCTCTGAAGGAGGAAGAACCTTGACCAAGATAGCAGGCCCCTCAGGGATCATGCACTGGGATGGGGTGGGTGCAGGTTCAAAAGGCAGGGGCAGCTTGTGAAGGAAGGCCCTGCTATGCACACAGCAACACGATCTGCACAAGCCCTAATCTCATCAGCTCAGGTTAAACCCAGAGAGATCATTAAGATTAGCAGGATTCCAAGGCACAGTATCCAGCTGACTTCCCATGGGAAGCAGACAACTCTGTCCTTGATATCTTCCCCTCAGGCTCAGGTACTGCGTTTCACTTGCCACAAGCAAACAACACCGGAGAGAATACAAATCAACACGGCAAGAAACAAGTCAAAAAATGGAACAACTTCCTGCGTAACTGCCCCACGTGCTTTGTCTGGAGGTGGATTCTGAGGACATGAGTAACTGCAATCCTAGAAGAATAAAAGGCAATGTGACTGCAGCCCAGGGAAGGAAGCATCTCCTGTGAAACTGGGGAAGCAGACCAGCATCCCACAGAGAAGAGCCCTGCTTTTGCCAGCACGATCCATGAACGTCAGCAGCTCTGCCCACCAGCAGCCAGGCTGGTACCACCCATCCCAGGCTCTGGTATCAGTCCAGAGACGAGAGCTTGAGCTGATTCCTCCCCCTGGCCTGGCCACCTGAGCTGTGCAAGCAAGGCTGGTCAGCAGGCTCAGGAGCTAAACCTGCCCTCATTGCCCATTCTGGCACCACTGGCTCTCAGTTATTGTCCTACCTGAACCCCATGAGCCCCAGGGCTCAGAGTAGGCTTTTTCATCCTCCAAAGGAAGGGCAGAGAGGCAACAAACCAGGGGAGGATTTATCAAGGCCTGATCCTTTATACAAAACAACAGGTGAGTGGGGGGAAAACAGTCCCACCTTTCCTCTCTCTTTCCTTCTCTAACCACCACAGACACATCTTCAGGCTCCCCCGTGGCTGGTGCCACTGAGCACAGCAGAGCAGACGAGCTGCACGCAGCCCTTTGCTGGCACCGTTTGCTCTGCTGCCTTCCGGACGCCTGGCAAGCAGCAACTTCCCCAGCCCATAAATCGCACAGGACTCAAAATTAAGTCTCCTGCCTCCACTCCTGGTTTATTAACCCCATGAGGCATTAGGAGACCTTTTTAGAACCAGAATGGCAGATAAAGGGAAAGGAAATAAAGCAGAATTGGCTCTCAAACAACCAAGCTTTAGTCTCCAAAAAGGCTTCTGGTCATATCTTTGAAACATTTATTCCAGCTATGGCTCTGCTGCCTGCCTGCCTCACCTCCACCAGCCCTGCAACAGCAATGCATTCAGATACCAGGAGCTGATTATTTGCTAAAGACTGCAGCATAAACGTGAGAGAACAAGAAGCAACATACCATATTGTCTGCAGCAGGACATTTCAGGAGCATTTGTGCCTTGCCAAATAAACTCTCTATGATCCAACACCTTGGAACACCTCACCACGAGCTGGGCTGCTGAGGAACCCCTCTCCCTGACTTTTAGGAGGAAAACCTCCAAAAACTTCAAAGGCAACAACGTTTTCACCTTATGTGAGGAACAGCTGCACAGGTGCAAGCCAAAGACGCTTTTATCACCTCATACCACTTGGCATAAAGGACAGCACATGGGAGGATCTGGTGTCACTTCTGTCTCATTCCAACTCTGGTCTCCAGGCAGAGAAAGCACCAAGACACCCAACCCAGGGCTTATCCACCTTGTCAGCATCAGAGCCCTGCCAGCACAACAATGACAAGGGATGTAATGGTGACCTGCATCTCTAATAAGCTGCCAGGTCTCGCTGTTCCTTCACCTTGCTGCCCCATCCACTGAGGTGCATCTCACTAATCTGCTTATTTCACCTCGTCTCTGTCTGAAGATTCCTGCCAACAGCAACAAAACCCATTCCGTGTATCAGGTACAGCTCTCATCGCCATCACCCAGCCCCTTGTTACATCCTGCTCTCTGGAGAAGAGAGCCTGCCGTGCTTTCCAGTTCCATAGCCCAATCTCTTTAGACAGATTTCGCAGTAATTGCAGAGCCGAGCCGCCTGGGCTGCGCGCGGTGCCTTCGCTTCAATGTTTATCCAAGGTGCCACGGATTTCCAGCTGTGATCTGTCAGCGATTATTTCCATACCCTTCACTTCCCCCCTGTATGCAGGCATGTACCGAGGAGAGAGCAGTAATTAAAAGAATTGGGGTCTATTTAATTACCTTCTGACACGGTAACACAACGGCCGCCTTCAAAGCAGGGAGACTCCCAGCAAATCAGATGGAACGGCAGTGGAGCGGCAGCGTGGGACCTGCATCACATCAGCACAGGTTGCCTCTGCTGGCAGGGGGGATGGAGCACTTGGTCCTGGCTGGCTCAGCAGGAGGCAGGCTGGGGTTAGAAAGGAAGGGGGGGTTGCCCAAATCCACCCGCATGAGCCAGTAAGAGTTGGTTTCACACAGATTCACACCACCTCACCCCTCAAGCAGAGGAAAGCTCTGCTCCCACACAACTTTCCTCTCTCTCCTTAGCAGCGGTGCCTGCTTTCAAGAAGAAAAGAGTAGCCTGGGAAGGCAAGGGGTAGAGGAAGTTAAACCTGCACCTTCTGCAACCCAGAGACCTCCAGAGGACCCTGGGGAAATATCCAGACTATTCCACAGCCTCTTCCATGGGAGAGCTGAACTGTGAATGTCAACCACCACAGCCTCAGGAGAGCCACCTCAGAGCACCATGGGGTCAGGGGTCCCGAGAGGAAACTCAAGTGGCCTGCAAGTCCCAAGGTGAGCTCATGCACTGGAATACTGGCACTGAGCCTCTCTCATTTGTTATTGTGTCAGGATGTAATTGCTTCCCCTCATCACCTTTTCACCCTGGATCCCATGGGCTGGGTCTATGTAAGTTTGTACTTGTGAAGGTCATGGTCCTGCTAAAGGCATCTTATTTTTGTCTCCAGCTCAGGCAGAGGGCACAGAGCTCTGGGAAAGGATGCCCCACTGCCCTGCCTCCCAGCAGGTGACCTCAGCCCTCCTGCTGCAGAAGATGACTTTTAGCAGCTCTTCTTCCCTAACGAGTCTCACCTCCGAGCTGTACCCTCGATCCTTTCGGACACCTCCTGCCTTAGGGAACGCAATTATCTTCAGAGACGTTTGGAAATGAATAACGCCTGGGTGATGGCTGCAACACATCTGTGCCAGGACCACCGCAGCAGCCTGAGGCTCGCTCAGTCCTGCCTTTGGGGATGCTGGCTCCCCACACCAATCTGTTACAAACCTGCGGTGAAGAGGCAGGATGTAGAACCCACAAACTGTTCCTCTGCAGAAAGGAAATGAAAACCAAGCAGAAAAATCTAACCACACAATCCCGAGCTCGTCAGGAGACAACCAGAAAGAAGCAAAAAAGGAGATCCCTCAAGATGACAGCAGAGTCTGTGCCACCAGCCTGATTCACACCGACTCCAGGAGGAGCTGCAGGTGCAGAGCACCTCTAAAGACAATGTGGTTTTAGCTTTGTAGGTCACTTAGAAGCTCACAAATACAGGCCAGATGTTCCTTAAGAAAGACACCCTACCATTTCCCCCTGAAACAGAAAGCCCTTTCAGAACCTGTCAGGATACTGAGTTTTTTTCATGACAAAAATTGAGTTACTTTGAAAGTCTCTTCCCCATAAGTGATTCAGTGAATTCTGTCTCCTCTTTTGGTTTTACTGGTGCAAAACAAGAGAAGATGCCCATCTTCTCCTAAGCTGTTTGCTGGGTGTATTCAAAACACGGGATATTCTGGCTGATTTTGGATGTAAGAATCAATGTCACGTCTCTGTACTGCAGAGGGCGGTTTCTCTCAGAGCCCAGTGAGAATATGCACATTTATGACTTGAAATTCATTCTCTGGAAAAGTCCTCCGTGCTTTGTTTAAAATTCATTGTTTCTTGTAAAGCCATTTGCTAGAATATTAATAGAAGGAAAATATATAAAAGGAAGAAATGCAGCTGACAGGAATTTGGTTAAAAATTCAAACCAATGTTCACAGGACTTTTCAATTTCTCGGCTCTGGGTTGCATAATTTTCAACGCACAGGCCCTGAAACAGGCCTGACTTCCAATGCTATTTTGAAAAGAAAAGACATGATGAATGTTTTGGCAGATTCTTGATTTCCTTTTCAGCTCACTGTGAAAATATGATTGAAAATGCAAAGACGCCCTAAAAAAAGGAAGGAGATGAAGGACAGAACATTACACAGGAGAAAAGAGCCTGCATAGCCAAAGAGGTCAAAAACTGGGTTTCCCTTAATAAAAGGAATTGGCAGTGCTGCGTTAACAGTGGGACTTGGTGATTTTACAGGTCTTTTCCCACATAAGTCATTCTGTGATTCTAAGTTTGGGTCCAAAGCAACCACAATAAGCCCAAAAGGTGCACAAACCCACTTTCCTTTGGTGGTGCTCCAGAGGGGTGAGGAGAGCAATTGGTAAGACCAGTGGCTTGGAAAACACCTGCAGGTCCCCTCACATGGCCACCACTTGACTCCACACCGCAGGGGTGAATGATGACTGTCCCAGTGACCGACCCATTAGAGCATTCAGGTCCTGTACCTAATTTGCATACCACAGAATGTATTTCCATTAGACAAAATAAATACGTATGATTCTATGAGTAATATCATTCTAAGTTGCAGAAGAAAAGAAATTGGTGGGGAAGGCAGGAGGGAGAAATGACTGAAGCAGTTATTAACGAGAAACTACCCTGTAATTACACAGATTACCATTACCCCATCAAAAGGCAGCAAAACCACACTGAATTAACACCCAAACACTCCCAACAGGCACAAACTATTTCATAGCAGAGCTCTCCTTACCACAGACTCTGCAAGTAGCAGAAGACTTGGCCTCACAGATGGCATCTGCTCTCTATCCACCCCCTGTTTATCTCCAACCATAATTAAGAAAATCACCAGTAATCAGAGGCCGTCAGCTGCTCCCAGCCCATATTGGAACAGGGCTGGAACAGCTGTGTCACAGCTTTGTACCATTATCCTTCCTCCACCTCTCTAACCAGTAACAGCTTCATGAAGAACAGACCTTGCTGCACCTGAAATACTCCAAAATAAAGGGACGGCCTGGCTCTGCTTCATAAGCAGCAAAGAGGGGACAGCACCACAGCAAGCTGCCTTACTGGATGTGTTCAGGCACTACTGCTGGTATTTAAAGGTGCAGAGGCTTGACACGACTGTGTCACACCAAATAAAGCAAAGATTTCACTCAGTCTTTATCCAAGGACAAGCAGTTAACCAAGATCACTGCAACCCTTCTGGGGCTGGAACATGACCCATGGTACTCAAACTCACCAGTACAGGCCAGAGGAGTGAATAACCCTCATGGGAACTGCAGCTGCAATTTCAAATGAGCAGAGCACAACCATCTGCATTGGAGTCTGGCTGTGGCAGCTGTTCTTCAAGACTTCTTCAGACTTCCGACACCCTTTCAGCCATCTTTCATCTGCTGTGCAAATCCCCTCCCAGAACTCAGTCCCTTGTAAGAACACCAGGAAAAATGACCTGTCGAGTGTTGACTTAATGCAGGGAAAGAGCGGGGCCAAATTCAGCCCCATCTTCCACGAAAGGCATGACCAGGGAGGAGCAGGTCAAGGACAGCGGTGAGCCATCCAGAAGTGCTTTTCCCCCACTGTCTGACTGAGAGCAAAGCTGAGGACTGCTGCAGCTCTCTTCCTTCCTAGCTCTGGTCCCTCCTGACATGTGGGCTATGGCGTTTCCCATCATCCATGGCCTGGCACTCCCTCCCTGCTGGTAGCACAAGATGAGCACAAAGCAGCAGCAAGGAGCTCATCCATAGAGCACTGGGCCACTCTGGGGGGCAGACAAGGCTGGGACAGCAGCACCTCTGAACTCCCAGTCCTCAGTGTTACGAACAGTGGCTCACAGGGAGAGCTGGCATCACGCCACAGTAGCCACGTGCAGCTCCTAACTCCAAAAGGAGGTCTCAGCAGTCGGTAGTACCACCCTGAGCAATGCTTGGTGGTGTTAATACATGAGTTTCCGGAGCCATTGCCATGGGACCTGCCCATGACACCCCAAAATCTCCCTGCTGGGCTGGGAGCTGCATCCCTGCATAGGTGCCAGGGAAATCCTCTCCCCAGACATGGGGCTGAACCCAGCCCAGATCACCCCCTCTCCCACTCCAACCACACGCACACTCTTGTGCAGAAGGCAAAACACTCTTCGTGGAAAACTCAAAAAAAAAAACTCAACTGCAGTTGCTTTACTTGTGCGCTTGGAGGGAATTCTGCACTGGTGAGAAGCACTGGCAGAGACTCTTCCCAGTACAAGGCTTTGCCAGCAGAGCCCATCCTGCCCAGCAGCTCAGCCCCCCAGCGCCCAGCGGGGCACAGACAGGATGGGCCCCCAGGTGCGCGTCTGCATCGGCACGGTGAAGTCTGCACAAACCACAGAGCCATTATCAGGGGTAAAATTAGCTCCTGTTACTGACAGCATCTATCACTCATTCCTACTCTAATCTCTACCAGGGGAAGGATTTACAAGCAACAATGATGAAAGAGAAAAGGGAAGGGGAAAAAAAAAAATCAAAGCAATACAGAGGGGAGAAGAAAAAAAAATCAAAGCAAAGATAACAAAAGCATTTGTGAGGCTGGAAGAAACAAACTGCATTTTATTACAGGGACCAAGGGATCCTTATCATGCCCAGATAAGATTTTCATTCACCGTGTTGGGAATTATTTTTTTTAACTGCTTAAGAAGATTCAAATACACTGCCAGGTACCTCCAGCTCTATAAGGATTTTCTTTTAGCCATGCAGCATTGCAGCAGCTCGCCTTAATAAAAATCCTAGGGAAACACACACAATGGGAAGCACATCAAAGGGACACAGACGTTGTAAGCATCCTACCGAACAGGTATAAGAACTTAAGGTGGGGAAAAGATAAAGATCAGATTTATGTCAGTGTTGTTCTTTAAGAGATTTAGTCACCCTTTAAAAAAGGGATTTATTAAAAACCTATTAATCACAGAATAACCAGTTTTGATGAACCTAACCCTTAGATCAATGGACAGTACACTACTAGATAATGTGTATTAGTAAATGATTATGTAATGCAGACATTAATGAGCCATTATGAAAAGTATTCTTAAAATAAAATATGACCAGAAGAAGAAAGCAAACCACCAGCAGTGCTGCTTGTTAGCTCTCAAATAACCTTTGCTTTGTTTGCCCTTAATAAATTCCTTCAGTTATTGGCAGAATTAATCACCACAATCAAATGCAACTTGTGAGTGCATTATTTTGTGAGCTGCCCACAGGAGAGAGCCTTCCCTTCCTGAGAGGATGCACCTAACGCCAACTACACTGGAGTCAAAGGCACCTCAGTGACCTGCACTAACATCATCCAGAAAAACAATCTGATTAAAATGTGCCTTCTATGCAGAGGCCTCAGAACCCCTGACCAATTATTATTAATGAAGCTGTTCAGCAAACCTACCCTATCCTCTCCTACTGCCACTGCTGTGCCAGGGAGAGCCAGCGCTGAGCTTCCAACCTGACTTGGTGTCGTGTAGCCAGCTGGAGCTGCCTGGGGCCTGTCTGCATCAAATAAAGGACAAACAACAAAACAGAGTGAAGGGCCTGCCCTGTCTTTACTGCTTCAGCACAGGCCAGTCTCCCATGAGGTTTTTCCAGCATTGTAACTTGTGCTCCTGAGCACCCATTTGGATGGGGATGCCTGTAGGATGTGGGCTAGTGGGAGCTGGGAAGTAGAAAGCCATGGGCTCACAAAACATACCTGCTGGAGCTGCTGCCATGCAGGGTCTCACAAGGAAGAGAACATGGGGCTGTCTCACCACCCAGTAGTGTTCCCCTCATCCCTCTCCCTTCCCTCCTGGCAAAGGGAAGGCAGCAACATCTCTCTTGTAACAACATTGAAATAAATGTGAGGAAATTACCCATTTGCTAAGAGAGGCAATATGTATGCATATGTGTGTTGGGAAGTCTAATTTACATTTCTGGGCCTCAGAGTGCCCCTAATAGAATTTACAGTGGGTTGTGAAGATTGCCATCCCAGCTAATCAAATATAATAAATAGCTCTGACTGAGCAGATGACTCTCCTACAGCACTGTGGTTATCAGAGGGATCGGTCTTAATTTGAGACTCCATTCATCAGCCCTGCTAACAGGATTGTGCAGAGAGTGATATTTGACAAAAGTGTTTTCGAAATTCCTAAATGGAGAGCGTGCATTGAGGGAGACAAGATGGATGTTTCCATTACAGTGACCGTGCAGGATGTCACAGCGGCCCTGGCTTCCCACCCAGCAACAAATAACTGACAGACACACGCCATTAAGGTGAATGCAGTGGCCACAGATTCCTTCTTGTTTTCTTTATCTAAAGGAAAATAATGAATTAATTCCAGGGATTAAGTGTGGCAGCAGCTTGTGCTCCTGGCTGTACATCACGGTGACAAGCAACTCTGAAGCTCTACTGGGGACAGTGGTGAAGGCAGGAGAGACCCAAGGAACACGGACACACTTGTGCAGGGAGTCAGCCATGAGCTGCTGCAGTGCTTCCCACAGCCCTGGGAAAAGGGGTTATTAAGGATTAAAGGGCAGAAAGGACCTCCTGATTTAATGATCCATGTACCCTGCAGGCAGAAACATCATAGAATCCCTTTCTGCAAGTTACCACAGATCTCCTTAAAACCAGTTGGGTTTTTAGACCTCACCACTCCCACTGGGCACTCACCACTCCGTGTTTTGTCTTGATCTTGGCCTGCAAGAATGATTCTCCACCCTATGTCCAAGGAGCAGCAGGAACCCCTCTCAACCTTTGCTTTGCTGGCCTGAACATCCCTTTAGTCCCTTTAACCTTCACCCACAACATAAACTTCATTTTGCAGCCATGCCAAACTGAGCTCACCTTCCTTGGTCACCTGGGGCAACATCTTACTGCAGGTGAGTTTATGCTTCACTTCCCCAACCTTCTCAGGATCCCCCACACCACTGGAGCTGTCTCCAGTTTGCCCCCACTCCATAGGGAGAAGTGCAGGGAGACTCCTTCATGCCGGGAAGAGCTGTGATGAAACCAGACCCGTTTGCTTTGAGAAGCTCTCCCACGGCAGATTGGGCCTGTGATAAGCGGTTAATGAAAGACGTGTTAATTATCACCCACCACCATTGTAGACCTGCAGAGTTTTCCAGACGTGGTTGATAGCAACTTTCAGCACAAAAACACGCTCTTCCATTTCCTAGGAGGAGGATAATGCAAAGCCATTCTCTCCCTCTGTCAACAGCACGGGCTGAGGGGCAGATCAGACACAGCAAGCTGATGAAGGGCAGCGTGAGAAGCACCATTCCTGGCCCAGCTGTGCAGCAGGCAGGTACCCAAGAGCCCCACGCAGCATCTCAGGGACTGTGAAGGTTGGCTGCTCCTGAAAAAACAGGGCAGAGGAGCAGAAAGGAGCAATAAAACCCAGGAATGACCAAGTTGTCTCAGACCCATCCGTCCAGGCAGCACATTTTGCCCCAGATTTTGTAAACAACACAGTAGAAAATGGTAAATCACACCATTAAAGCGATCCCCAGGATTCTTCCCACCTTCCTTCTCATTCTCTTCATCTGGAGCCATTCCTTTTGGCAGAAACAAAGGGAACATGAAACATGCTGGAAAAGGCTTCTCAGCTCATGCCTGCTTGTTCCACCTTGAATAGCCACAGAGCTGAGAGCTGCTGTCCCAGTGCGAAACAAGAATTACTGTGAATCCTCTTCAGAGACAACCCCCTGCTCAAGGGACAGGAGGGAGCATGGACAGGTCAGCAAGGAACGGGTGAAATATATATAAAAATATGTTTTTTCTATATATATTTAAAAAAAAATAAAAGGAAAGAGGGAAGCCTATTCTGCAAGTCAAAAACAGTTTGGCATTTCCAAGTTAAATAAAAGTGAAGCCCCTGTCCGCATGCTTCATTGTAACACTGTTGCTCTAAATCCCCTTTTATCCCTTTAATTATGCATGGAAAAACCACACGACCTCCCTGCTCGTATGCTCAGCCGAGCAGTGGCTCACAGTGCAGCAGGCTCATTATACAGCTTTAGCGGGGCTGAGTGCTCTGAATTATTTAAATCTCCATTAAGCCTCCACTATGGCATATCTGTGTGATAAACGGATCAGGTGCCGCTGGAATTCTCCCCTGGCCAACCCGCTCTCCCTTCTCCTTCCCTCTCCCCCTCTCCTTCCTCCTGCAAAACTCAGTAGGAAGGGAGATAATTGCCAAGAGGGAAAGAGTTTGCACTCCTGCTATCAAGTGTTCCGTTGTCATTTAAAAAAGGCCGACTGAGCCAAGTAATAAAGACACTTAATCAGGATTAGCACTAGAGGGCATGGTAAGGTGGTCAATGCATAACTTGTTTAATGGCCATTTTATTGTTTAAATTAAATAAAACTTAAATCATTATGTTTTACTTAAGCCGTGTGAATGCCCTGTCCCTGTTCCCGCAGCACCACTCCAGCAGCACACAGAAGTGGTGTATGGCCAGAGATGGGGCAGCTGAGATGATGAGGATCAGAGTACCCAGAGTGGGGATGATCTAATTTATCCTCCCCATCCCTTTTTCACATGCCCACTGTTCTACAGGCCGGTATCATCAGGAGAGCAATGGTCCAAGGAAAAGCGAGGAGAGGTGGACTGAGGGATCTTGGAGCACAGAGCGTGAGGGGCTTGTGGAACAGCCTTCTGGATCCACGAGAGGGGGAAGAAAAAGAAGAATAATCATGGTAAAACACAGCAGTCCCTGCAGTTTCCCTGGGAGCAAGGGAGTTCATCCCAGACCAAGGAGAGGCCCTTAATCCCTCTGAAGTGAAGGGCAAGATCAATCCTCTTTAGAGACAGTTTCCTGCTGCCACAGAGCTCTTCAAGCATGAAAGGATGGGGGAATGGGAGAAAAACTCTTCATATTGCTATGCAAAACACCTCCTCAGGGCATGGGCAGAGCTACCCAACAGCACCCAAAGGGCCATGGCAGGAAAGCCTCAGGTTAACACTTTTGTTTTCCTTGATTTCCTACTGCTAGGGACAAGAAAGCATGGGTGATACGAAGTCTGGGCACCCAGCAGCTACAAAGTCTGGAAAAGAATTAACAGAAATCTCAGGTAGAAACACTTTCAGAAAACTTTTGTGCTTGGGGAAAAAACCCGTTTTAATGAAAAACACTGAGAGCCCTGAATACACCTCCTTGGTTATCTCAAGACCAGGAAAGAGGAAGGATCCTTCGCTTGGATCCCACCACTGAGGACCAGGGCAAGTTACTGAGAGCTCCTCACCACAGCACACTCGGCTCACCAAGAGCTGTGTGGCACCGTCACAAGCCACAGGCACCTGTCACCTGAGGTACACACGGCCACACAAACACAGCCCAGGAAAACAAACCTCCCCAGTCAGTCCACAATGGCTGGTAAGGGAAGCCACGACCCAAAAATACAGTTGTTGTTATGTCCAAGTCACCGTTCCCTACCCCCCTAAAAAAGTGAACAGGATTTAGCCCCTGATCAACCACAGGTTTCCTGAGTGAGCATGAATAAGTCCCACATCTCCACAGGCTTTGGCTCCTGGGCTGCAAGAGGGAGATAAGGGTCCATCTGTTCCCCCTCACGCTGTGTAAAGGCCAGAGGATCCCAAGGAGCTGTTGGAGGCTGAGATAACTGCCTGGCTCTCCCCACAGCCTCAGGAAGCACCCGCTGAATGGGGCAGGAAGCAGGTGGAGACAAGGAGGTGCATTAAGTTATTTATTTATGAAAGCAACTGGAAAATGTGCTGAGGAGAGGGAAAAAAAAAAATAGTCTTTTGTGTTAAAAAATAACCTCTGCCTTAAAAAAAATATTTAAAGGCCTCTTATTTTAGAGGTTTCCCTTCATATTTACTTGAGATAAATGGAGGCAGCATAGTGGCAGCATTTCCTTAAGACTTGAGAAATAGATGGCAGGACTCTAGAGACAGGTTTCACTCATATATCATTCCCTTCCCCTCCCAGTCTCTGGGGGACACGTGTTGCTGTGACATCTTTTACTAAGATTTACAGAGCAGTCATCCTGTCAGGGATGTGAAGGCAGCCTTGCTGCCACAAAGCTGCTGTCAAACCTGCCCCATGTTCAGGAGGCAGCACAGTTAACCTTGTTTTCAAGCTGCAGTTTCTATATGCAGAGGCAGAAGAGACAAAGAAAGAGCCCAGTCTGCCCCACTTCTTCTGCAAGGGGACTATTTGGTGTCTATTTACACCACCAGTTTTTTTAACTGCTATTTATTTTGCTGTCCTGGCAAGCAAATAAATAATATTATTTCTTCAAGATGCAGGAAAGCGATTAGAGCTGGGCATCCTGCTCCCGGCTCTGCTCCTGGTTCCCTCTGGGTTACCTTTCAGGATGGTGTGGGGGAAGCCTGACCTCAGTGGCAGTGCTGGGGCTGCCTTTGCTCTCCCTCCATGCCTCAGTTTATCACACTCTTGCCAACTCCCATCTGTATTTTTTAAAAACAGCATGAGTCAGGCATGAGTCAAAGTCTTAAAATGTGAGGAACCGGCTTTAAATTCAGGCTGCATTTTAAGGAGGAAGGTGCCAATTTTTTGTGTTTGTGAAATCTCCAGCAATGACCTCTAGGTGCTTCTTTTAAAAGTCTGAGATTGATAGTAACTATATAATATTTACAAGCATGAATCATCTCAGTTTGCACAATCTGTTTCCCCTTTTGCTGACAACTCTCAAACTAACTTGACTGTATCAGGACAACCTTTCCCAGGCAAAAAACAGAAGGCATTGTCTCCCATGAACAATAAAGCCAGCAGAGTATTAGGCCAGAAAGGGAACTCAGGCCTTTGGGCTTCAGTGGGTGCCTCCAGTGACTGTCCAGACCAAAGCTCAGGGACTCAGCCAAGAAGAGGGGATGCCTCAGCAGCCCCCAGTGCCCCATCCATCCCCCTGGGCAGCCACCACGCCCATGTGCTGCTCCCAACTTCCAGAGACTGATCACAAGCAAATGCCTGCGAGGTGGATATCCAGAGAAAAGTTCAGTATTAAAAGAAACCCACTATCAGTTTCTAACGCAATTAACAGCCCCCTGCCAAGAGAGCCACTAAGAGCACTTCATCAGACCATTATAACCCTGGAGGGTATAGAGAGGCTGCCACGGTAACTCCTTTAATTGCCCTTAATGTTTCATTAAACACAATTACATTTAAACCTAAACTGTGCCATTTGTTGTGGTTTTAATTAGACAAAGGGCAAGATAAAAGGATTGGATTAACCCTTCTCTTCCCTCCCTCCCCTCTACCAGGGACTGGCCAATCCATTTTCAAACTGGATTGAAAGAGGGAGAAAAGCAAAAAGGATGGAAGCACAAAGCAAATCCACAGACACGTGCACATGGTGGAGAACAGCTGGACCTGAACTCATCAGAACCTGATGGGGAAGTCAAAGCAGTGGCTGTGCCTCTCCACAGACCTTGCAGTCACCCATCCTTGGGCTGCCACCCACCTGCCTGCAAGGTGTAGCCACTCCTGAGCCCCGAGATCCCTCCTGGCTCTGCCAAGTCCGTGCTGAAGGTGTCAATCAGTGGTAATTTGCTTCAGTTAGGGCAGCACAGGCTGGACGTGGGGCTCTCCAGTACAGCCACACCTGAGAAGGACAGTCCCAGCATGGGTGGGAGCTCTGGATGGACACTGGCCAGAGGAAAGGCATCCTCTACTTCCATAATCCCATTGCTGACAGCAAACAGCGCTCCCTGAGCTTGTGTAGATCGCACGTAGCCATTTTATCCGCTTGAAATCTCTTCAGTGATTTCCCTTGAATGCACCCCGGGTTACACCCCTTACACCATTGATTAAAGTCTCTCCAAGGTCACCAGCTTGTTTCCATGACATGCTCCAGCAGCTTTTGCAAGGAGACCTGGCAGCACCCTCTGCTCTGAGCCTTTCTCCCAAGTCCAGTGCTCCTTGCTGTAGTTCCAGACCTATTTTTTAAAATCCAGTTCTGCAGTTTCTTTGGCACAATGAGTGATTCCTGTGGCCACACGGTCACACTGTTCCTGATGCCTTTCCTCTGTCAGGAAGATGCATCAGCCCAGCTCTTCTGAAGAGAGGCCACTGTGCTGGATGTGCTCTCAGTCCCACGTGCCTTTAAAGCCATTCTTGAAACACACACCGAAAAAAAAGCATGCAAACACTTATTTCAGCCTAATAAAAAGAAAAACCATACAGAATTATTCAGTACTTCTTTAAGTATTGCTTACAAAATAGGTCTAAGGCTTAAATGCTGAGACTGTGCAGCCCTATTTGATGTTGCAAACAGCTTTGGCAAACCAGGCTGTTTCCTCCATCTTTTCTGAGCCTTTCAGTGACTTACAGGAAAAAGAAAAGCAGATTTAGCTGCAGTGCCACACACCCAAATCAGAATAAACTCCTGAAATGCTGCTCTGTTCAGAGATTTATGATACAATTAACATTTTTGTTGGTTTCTAATGACTTCTTTCTTCCTTTCTGAAGCTGACAAGAGAGTAGGAATAGCCACAGGGTATAATCAGACTGTCTGCAAGGTGGAAGGGAAATGAAGCAGAGCAGAAAGGACTCTCTGAAGCAGCCGGGTATCATTATTATCTCTTTGTGGGAGCATTAGCACCATTGGAGGGCACTCGGGCACCACTGGAACAAGAGCAGCATAAGAACTTGAATAGAACCGAGGAGAAGATGAAAAGAATGAAACAGACACTCAGTGACAGGTCTGAATAGTCTCCTTTGTGCCACAAGACTTGCTGAGATTTTGCTATCGCTTGACAAGTGCCAAAACTCCACAGGTCTGATCCGAAGACTACATGTGTCAACAGGAAGCCTCCCATTAACTTCAGGGAAACTTAGCCCCAGCCAAGGTGTAATAGATCATGTACCACCATTACAGGGAAATAAGTGAAATCCATCTTAGAATTCTCGCTACTAATTTTCAGCGATTTTTCACAATATATCTCATCATCACAATGTCGACTCACACAATAAATCAATGCTTCTGCAGAGCGGCGAGAGAAATGAGGGGACGGGGCGGGTGGGAAAGGTGGTAGGGGAAACGTGTGCCATTGCTGAGCAGGGAGTAATTGCAGCAAGAACAAGCCTCCCTTTGGCCCATTAACACAGCTCACTAATTGCTGCCAAGGTGCACGGTGGCCTCACCATTTGAAGAGACAAAGCTTTAACACCTCTGCTTGAGAGGGAACCGAGGCACGGACTGGGAGATTCCTCTGCCAAGGTAATGAGAAGGGAACAGCTCTTGTGAGATTGCCGTGGCCATGGCTTGGTGCTGCGCTTGGAGAAAATTGCCAGAGCAGGGGCCTCCTCCAGCAGTGGAGGCTGCCTGTCTCCAGTAAAGCTCCAGGTGCTGCTGGAGGAGCACGAGCACATCCCTGCTCCTGCCTCCAGGATTAAGGGGTGACCCTTAGGTTTGAGCTTTGGGGAGCCAGAGGGAGTGAGGGGCAGAGGGGTACGAGGGAGTGGGGAGAACAGCTGTTAAGCTGTTAGAGATAATAAATTGAATAGCTCTGAAATTGGACCCACAAGGATAAAAGTGATTTTAGTGCCTATAAGACCGACTATAAACTCAATCTGTCAGACAGCAGCAGCTGTTAAAGATAATGGTCCTGGTAAATTTAACTTCCAAACTGCCACAAAGGGACTAGTGTGATGTTAAGTTTCTCCCTTCTTTGAAAGGGGGTGGGGAGGAAAAAAAAGGCATCAAAAAACTCACAAGATCTTAAACATGCATCTCCCGTCAGCTAATCAAAAAACCTGCTTTGAAGAGCCAGGATGGGCAGTACCCCCATGGGGGAGAGAGATCTCCCAGAGGCTTTTAAGCAGATGAATACCTCTGGGCTGCTTTGATAGGATTCTACAAATAATACCAAATATTTGCTAATCAGCCAAGGTCAGTGGGGAAAGAAGTGACTCTCTGCTCCAAAGCCAGGCATCTCCTAATTATTTAAGTCCACGCTGTGACTTTATCATAAGCTCTAGGCAAAGAAAAGCGTCTAGCTGGACTGCTCCTGAGCAGATGGTGACTCGGAAGCGTTCCCTTTCCCTCAGCCCTCCCTCATCCTGGAAGGGCACAGGGACTGATGATCCTTCCCCCAGGAGCTGCCCAGCACAGAGTGCGATGGGGCAGTAAGGGGGCAGCCCCAGCACAGCACGGACAGGCAGCCCTTGCTCCAGCTACTCCCTGCCACGGATGCACTTGTCTGCTCACAGCAAAATGCTGCAAAATGTACCAAGTGTCCCACCAAAAACCCAGGGAATTTTACCACTGAGCCCAGCAGCATCAGGGTGTGGCCACAGAGGTCAGACAGAAAGCTCTAGAGTGGCAGTGTAATTCTTCAAAACCTACCTTCCCCGCCAGGCAGGTGATAACAGCGTGGCTGAGGACACGTTTTCCACTGACCACTGTTCCAAATAAGCCGTTTGCAGCAAGTGGTTTTAACATGACAATCAGAACTACTTAGGCAGTTTTGGAAAGGCAGCAGGATTTGGCCACAGGAACTGACAGTCCAGTTAACTTCACCTAACAAAGCAACTATTGCAACCACAGAACCATGATCAATTTCTTACAGAATAAAGCAAACAAGACCTGAACGGCCCTGGTGAGAAGCAAGGAGGAGGACTGGTCTCTCTGCACGGGCCTCCTCATCCCTGCTTGGCTCCACACCTCCAGCATGGTGTGCAGCATGTCCACTTCTCCAGCCCTTCCCAGGGCACGCCACAGGGACATGAACCTTTCCTTAGCACATACTCTCAATATCCTGCTTGCTCCAGAATCAGAGGAAGGTTTCATCTTGAGAGGATTTCTACACAGCTCATTTTTCAACTTCCTGAGTGGTACTCTTGGCCTCTTGCCACTCTGAGAGAAGTGGTTCCTTTGGAAATGTTTTTATCCCAATGGGGACAAGATTTCTCATGTGCTTAGCATAACATCTGTGCCTTGGTGGATCTGGATTTCACTGGAGTGAAGGATATGGTGTCAAATGCAGCAATGCTTCCAATCAAGGTCTTGGGAGAGGACCATGCAAGTGCTTTGAAGCAATATCCTAGAATTACTTCCCAAGCCTGGGATATTCTTCAAGGGGTTGAAGGAATCACTCCTTTTGGATGCACTTCAGCAGTACTCGTCATTTCTAACCAGTAGTTAAAGAGTGTTGAAGGTCTCAAGTCAGAAGCAGAGCAATGTAAAATAGCTTTAAGCTACTTTGAGTTAAAAACTCCTGATTTTATTCAACACTGTGGTTATTTATCACTGTTGCTGTCACCCAAGGACTTAAGAAGAGTCCAGTTCAAACTTAAACACATAGAATACCTAGGGGGGCATTTACAGATATGCTAATAGAAGAGAGCAACCCCAAGCCCCAGTGATTTACACATTTCATTGTGTATTTACACATTTCACTGGAAAGCCCCGATTCACAAGCAGCTCCTCCAGCCTTTTCTGTATCAGTGGTGTGTAAGGACAGTATGGAAAGGATGGAGGGTTAATCCCTGTGAAATGATTTATCACTGCAGCCATGTACAACGCAGCTTCTGTCACAGTCGTCTGTCACTTCCCAGCAATGAACCAGGGAACATTATTCCCAGGAACATCCAAGTTTGGAACTGGAGTTCCCCTAAAGCAATTCCCCAGATATGAGCAGCCCCATGCACATGGCACCCACTGGTTATCTCCCTCCCATCACATTTCTTTGTGATCAGAGGGAGAAAAAAAGAAAAAAAAAAAAAAAGGAGGGGGGGGGGGGGAAAGAAAGAAAAAAAAAAAAAAAAAACCCACACCGCCGCCCCGGTTAAACTT
>VZTE01002601.1:933895-966333 GCA_013397775.1 Eulacestoma nigropectus
GGATAAAAAGAAAAAAAAAAAAAAATAGCCTCTCCAGGCCTCCGGGTTAAACTGTGACCTACTTCAATCCACACTGCTGCCCATTATTACCAATCCAATTATTCCAGACAGGTTAACTCAGCTTTAATTTATGTCAATCCAATTACTTTTTTTTATTATTTATTAAATAAAAAGATCACTTCATGCTTCAAATGATTTATGAATACTGGGTCAGCATCCCAGGGAAAGGACTTGGGAATGCTCAAGGTCAAGGCTGGCCTCATGCAGGAAATCCCTCCCAGAATTTGTGGGGAGAGCTTTAGCTCACCTCATCTCTCTTTTTGTATTTTAATTGGATCTCTCACACAAAAGCCTGTGGCTTCCAGGACTCTGCTCAGTGAGCAGGAATGGTATTCCAATTGCAAATATGTTTCAGCTGAAGTAACAGGCACTTAAATTAACTAGATCTCCGTGTCTGCTGCAGTATAATGGGACAGTCTAGCACACAGCTTTCCCCTTCAGGGGAAAAATGAATCCAGGATGGACATTTTTCTTTTAAGACACAAAGGGGAGTCAAGTATCCAATTCTTGCAAATGTCCACTTCAACCCCCTCTGGTGACCTTCTCCAGAAAGCAACAGCAGAGCTGTTTTAAACAACCCCATCCCTACTTTCACTCCTGCCTTCAGTCACTGCCAGGGTTCTGGCAAACTTCCCTGAGAATCAAGTGCCTTGTATCAGGGTGCTGTTAAAACATGCTCAGCAGCTCCTCCTCAGCCAGGCACAAAGCCTCAGCCTCCTCTTTGCCTCCAGAGCCAGGACTGAGGCACCACGAGATGCTGTGTCTGCTTTCTGACACCTCTGGAACTGAGCCCACCTCCCCCCAAAAAAGGGCTCCAGATGACTCCGTTCAATTTCTGCCACTAACCCACCCTTTGACCTTGGCAAACTCCTTTTGGCCTGGGTGCCTTGGTTTCCTGTCCCACAGAGACACCCACCCGCTCTGCCTCCTACCCACACACAGCTTGGGCTGGTCGCTACAGCCCCTGCCAGGAGCAAGAGAATCTGAGACCCAACATCCTTCTGACTGAATGTCTCCCTGACTCCCAGGCAGGCCATGAGCAGAGCTGGTTGTTTTTAACACATATTCCTCAATTATTTTTTCCCCAGTGTTTCTAATTAGGACCAAAATAGTTTTGCTTTTTTTTGTTTTTTTCTTCAATCCTGTCCAGCTAAACTTTCCAGGTGATCTCAGCTGCCATGGCAGCCGAGTCAGTTCTGCAGGTAACGTGGATGCCAGACCATTTCCAAGGCTTTGAGTTAAAACCTTGAGAGGTACCTTGAAGGTAAGATAGAGTTGCTGAAGTCGGTGAGACCCAGTTTCCCAAGCCAAGTCACAGCAGCCAGGAAGACACACTCTACAGGGGATGGTGCTTCCAAGAGAGCCCTGGAGCAGAGCCTTGGGGGTTGAGGCCACAGAGGCATGCTGAGTCACAGGGAAGAGGATGTAAAGCCTAACTGCATCCAGATGGGGAAATAAAGGGAAGAGAGATTTCAAGGATAAGCACTAAAATCACTTCCGAAAAAGCATCTTCCTTTTGGAAGAAGAAAAGGGAAAAAGCATCTCAAATCAAGAATCTGTTTTTAACAGCCTCCTCAAAATGCTTCCTTCACCTCCTTAGAGGAACAAAACAAGGACTACCTACATCTCAGCCTTAACCAGACAGTGGGACAACAGGGTTCTCCAAAACCATCTCAGTCATGGACAACGCAGCAAATCCGCTGCCTGAAACAATGTCCAGACATCCAAACACTGAGTCACTTCAGCATCCCAGCCAATGTGTCCTTGAGGGAGAAAAGCCAGACACTCAGCTGGGACACCCTGCAATGCCAAATGCCCTCCTGGGGCAGAGCCCCTTCGGAGCAATGCCAGCCAGAGTGAGGATTTGTGATAAGAGGTGGGATGTTGCATCACCCTTCCTCAATCTCTCTTGCCTTTTCATCCTCACTTTGCCCAGCACCTCCAGCAGCCTGGGCAGCAACCCTTTCCCATCCCTCCCACATTGCTTTGGGAATAGGGCATGTCTGTTTTTATCTAACATCCTGAGAATAATTATCTGTGTGCACAGACTACTTGTAGCTGACTAGCTATTGCCATCCTACCCCAATTTTAGATGAGGACACCGGAACAGGTGAGTAGGCTACTAACAGGGTACTCAGTTCCCAAAGGCACCACATTAACTGGTGAAGGACTTTAGAACTTATTTAGTACAAAGCTAAATGCTGGATAAGGAAAGCATTAACATGCACAAGCCTATTAGATTATTCCTTTCCTTATCCTCAGGCTGTGCCATTAGGAAAGCACATGAGAAACTGGAATTTTGCTGTACGGCTTCAGTAGATGTCCCCGTGCTTCTCAAGGACTTTTTGGATACAGCTTTGTGGAATGCACAGCCCGAAGTCATTATATTCTGAAGGAGTTGTTGAGTTGTCTGAAAGCAAACAAATGGAAACAGAACCCTAACCAAAAATATTAACTTTTGCAAAGAGGGATTCCTGAAATTCAGGAAATGCATTACTAAAGCCAGAGAACTTAAAACTCACATTTTGCATGCCACCAAAGCAATGTGGATGGGCCTCCTTGGAGAGGAAAAAGAAATAACCACAAATCCACCAAGAAAAACACCCAGAAAGAAAAGTACATGTCCACCAAGTGGCTTTGAAATTTCCATCCCAAACACCAAGATGGCCCCTTGGGCTGGGACAGCATTGTTTCAATTAGTGCTGCTCTGCCCAGCCTAATTGCAAGAGTTTGGAACAGCCAACGTTCCCAAAGGGCCGTGAGCTCTTCCCCCTATTGTTTTAGGCTCAGCACTGAGAGAGCAAGTGGAGGAATACCAGAGACAAACAGGAGGGAAGCAGCTGTGTTCACTTTCCCTAGGGCTATTTCTGCCTTGTCTTAAAATAATATTGGGATCCTTTCCTCCCTGTACATTTTCTACCACAGCTGCCAGGTTTGTCCCAAGTTGTCTGTGACCTGGCACTGCATCTCCTGAATGGAAGCCCCGCTTTTGAAGGCAAAATGAAATGTGGGCAGGTGAAAGAAAAAGCCTCACAGCTCCTGCTGCGAGACAGCTGCCTTTGGGTGAGTCCAGGGGAGAGTTTGCTCTCTGCAAACAAGGGCTGGAAACACTTCCAGTTCCAGCCTGAGTGTGCGCTGAGGGGAACCAGTCCCTCAGGACCCCCTCTCTGCCCTTCATTTTGAAACAAGTCCCTCAGCAGGCTCCAGCTCAGCAGTACTGTCAGTTCACTCGTGACATGTGCTACTGTTGCTTTTCTGCCAACCCTCTTCAAAAGCAAAAAGGAGGAGACGAAAAAAGAAAAAAGTACAGCAAAAAAATGATGCCACTCTCAAGAAATGGCACTTTAGGAAGTCTCCACTCCATACATCAGTAATGACAGTCAATAGTGCCTCCAAGGACTCGCTTTCTTCAAGTCAATACTACATTCTGACAGCCAGTTTCTTCCTGGGATCCATGAGCCTCTCTTCCAGATTCAATCTTGCTCAGACAATCATTCCTCCGAGGCTTTTATCCAGCTTACAGATAGTGCCGAGATACAAGAGCCAAACCGTGAAGAAATCTTTCTGCTGCTCTCCAGAAATGCACTTCTTCTCTGAGTGGCTTTTCTTACCCGTCAGGGTCACACACAGCACTAAGCAAGTCAAGGGTCATAAGAAATACAGCAGAGATTAAACAAATACCTCATCCTGGATTCCACACAGCTTAGGCTTCAGGTGATCCTCTCCCACAGCTTTCCCTCTAAGGGGATTTACCACTACACTGGCTTGCAAACACATGCACAAGAGGAAAGCAAGACAGAGAACAGGACCTTCCAAGAAGATACCATGACAAAGTCTACAAAGCTCATTTCACTGACTTGGCTGCCTGAGCTAGAGCCGAGATCATACCCACCAACATCTGCCACCAGTTTTGGTGCCTCAGCAAGGAAGGTCCCATCTTGTTAAAGAACTGTTCACCTCCATCGTTAAAATCATTTTTAGCAGACAGTCCTTTTCCTCAGGCACCAAGGATGAAATACACAGTCGTCTTTAAAGAGGGCTTGGAGAAGAGCAATCATGTACTAATATAATTAAGTTCAGTGCAACAAGCCCCTGGCCTTCACCTGCAAAGACACAAGTGTAATTGCAATATTAAGCAGACACATGAAAGGCCTCCAGGGCATAACAGGTTTTGCAGAGATCAACAGCAAGTTCTGTGCCTTGGCAAGCGCAGCCTTAGCAGTTTCCACACCAAAGGGAGGTGCTTTGTGATCATCTCCACTGATGTCCCCATTTCACTCACAGCCTTGTATTTCAGGAAAGCCATCTCTGCTATAAACCCCGGACAGAGCCTTGATTTTAAGGTACCTTCAGTAAGGACCTGCTCTTGCTTCTGCAGAAGCCTGGTTTTAACGTACCGGCCTGTTCTGTGTTGGCAGGAGGAGCAGAGGGGTTCCTTGCCAGATGGTGAGCAGCAGGGGGAAGGAGAGCCACAGTAAATTAACCTGCTGCTCCCAGCTTGGGAAGACCACAGCGGGAAAGTCATGTGGCAGTGGTGTCCTTGAGGTGCTACTCCTTTCCTATGTGCCAAAAGCCTTTTATGACATGAAAGCTGTCTACCAAAAAACATCTCATCAGCTAAACTGGGCTCTGCCTTATTCATCACCAGAGCCTCTGCCCTCCTCTTTGCACATCTGACACCCGGAGTGAAGGAGTGAACACCAAGCCCCACAGCTGATGTTGTTCAGTGAGTAGATGAGAGCAAGCCTGGGAAACAAGGAATGAGATTTTTTTTCCAGCACCCTACACCTTACACCTACCTCTGCAGCCCCGGTTACAGAGCATTACACACCCACAGGCAAGACTCTGCAGTGTCACAGAAAGTTCACCACCTCCGTGTGAGAACATTGGTGACTGATGGGGTCCAGGGAGGGAAGGATTACTGCTGTTTGCACAGCTTTACGGAGGAAGCTGTAAGAGTGTTCTGTACATGAAATCAGTACATATTTGCACATTAATGTAATTTAACCTGAACTCATTCTTTCTTTTAAACCTCTGGAGTGGCAGGGAAGACCCGTAAGCAAACAGGCAAAGAACATCTTTACTAGGGAAAGGCTAAGGTGACAGTCTGTAACATGTCAGGGAGCTAAGGCTAGCAGGAGGCTGTAGATCCATGGAGAAACAAAGACTGCAGCAAAGAAATATCTCAAAAGTGTTCTCCAGTACCCACACGGAACAGAGACTTTAACCTGGCAAATGCAGCGAAAGCAGTGTAATTCTACACACTCAGGAATAGCTTGTTTGCATGGCTGTTCTCTTAGAAGGAGCTGCTTTACCAAAAACAGATGTTCAGACAAAATCCCCAGAGGCTTCTGAAAATCCCCTGCAGTTAGGAGCTGTCATGATCAGTATTTTGTACAAAATAATGCCAAGGACTGCTCAGTTCCCCACAGGGCAAGGCAGCTCTTTAGAGATTTTGTTACCTCAGCCCTCCTCTCCTCATTCTGCTGATCCAGGACAAACTCACCTTGGTGGCCCACAGCAGTGAGGACAGGCTGACTGCTGCTTGGCTTTGTCCCAGCTCAGCCTGTCCTTCCACAGATGGTGCAGGAGCACCAGAAGTCACCTCGGGTGCTGCAGCTAATTCAGCAAATACGAGCATAGGCTGGTTTAGCTTGTCACACACCTCACAGCCTCAAATATCGTTTGTGGCCCTGTGACCTCTCTCTCACAAAACCTCTGTGCAGACGGCCCTTCCAGTGCCATGCACTTCAGCAGACCTACACCTCCAGAGCAGCCACGGCCACCAAACAGCACGGACACACCCTGAGCTGGGACACCACCAGCAGCAGCAAGGGCTGTCTCCAAGGGCTATCCATGCAGCTCAGGCAGGTGTTCCCCATCACGCTGAGCTTCTTGCTGTCACCACTGGGCAGATCCCAATATCTGGCACAGGTTCCCACCCTGCTGTATTCACAGCCCTGACAACATGACTCCAAGCCTAAAGCTGCCAGCTTTGTCCAGCTGGAGTTAAAGGTCTCTAACAGTAACACTTATCACAGCGTTCCTAGGAAGGGACTGACTCAGAACAGACCAAGGAGTGGACAGAGCTGAGTGGGATGGGATAAACTCTTAGCATAACCCACTTAGAAGAAAGCTACCTCCTCAGGATGAAGAGAAAGGGAAGGAAAAAGATAGTATCCTGAGAAGTGATTAAGGGCATTGCTAAGGAAAATGTCCTTAATGAGTTGTAGGATTTCCCATCCCAGCTTCGGGGTGAAGCTGCAGAGACAGGACGCAGCTCCCCCACACAGTCCCTTCATTCTGTGCTGCAGCCTGCAATCAGGGAAAGCATTCCAGCACTCCTCCAGCCTCACCAGCCAGGGGACTGCTGTTACCCAGCCCTCTGACCACAGCTCCTCCAGTCAGGGAATCCAGAAACTGCCCGGACTACAAGCAGGACATTTTGCCTGGGCCCCCTCGGACTCAGATGTGCAGCACACCCCAAATGCCTGTGATCCTGCGCTGCTGCCCCCATCCCAGCAACAGCTCCCAGTGGCTGAAGCACAGGGCAGAGCCCAGCTGAGCCACCAAATCGAGGGAAGCACGCTGCTTCCTGCCAGGTTGACTGCACTAAAATGACACAAGGAGCTTCAGTGCCTCTGGTAAATACTGCACAGACTTGTTTAGCCTGTGGCTCTTTACACGCACCCACCAGACTCTTGAGATGTTCCAACACAGTGTTTCTTATGGAGGACAGAGTTAGGAAAGGCTGAGCAATGAAAGCAGAGATTGTTACCAGCTTTAACAGGCTTTGGATCATGCCAAGAATAAGTTTCACTGTTGTAGTTGCTTCAGTATGATAATCCCACATCTTTTCTATAATAATCAGATGCTCCTACACTGCAGTCGGCAGCAGAAGACAAAATGAGTAGTAAAGAGATGAGCAACAATCTCTTTAAAGAGCTGAGAGGACTGCCAAGAATATTTGTAATCTGATTTCATCCCTGCCTCCTTGCCTTCCCTGACCTGTCACTGGAACTCAGAGTGATCTACCCAGTGGGTGTCAGGTTGTGGTACACAGATCTCTTCTGAGCAAACCAAGGGAAGCAAACTGATGGGCAGGCTGAGATTCATTACAGGCCTACATCATTGACCTACAAAAACCCATTAGCTCATTTATGAAGGAGTTTCACTTTATTACAGGTCACTGAAAAAAATTTAGTCTAGATCGGTGATCTACTTATTTTAGGGAAAAGATCCACTTAGTGAGGAATTGATGTTCAGGTCATCGTTTACTATCTACAGTACCAAAGACATAGTTGAGATTGAAACAAATTTCTAATAATTTTTTTAAAGTAAAGAGACTTCCATTGAACAGTATTGGAGGTGCACTCCCTCATGGGGAAAGAAAAAATTATTTACCATTTGCTCTCTGTCACAGCAGAGATGAACTGTAAGAGCCCAGCATGCCCCTCTCTGTGCAGGACAGCAAGAACTGCAGCCACTTGTCACCTCCTCCCTGCAAGTCCAAAGGGACACAGGCAGATGATCTTTTTGAGGCATGTAATATAACACAGAAAAAGCAAAAAGCCATGCCGTGATTCGGTGGCAGCACAACTGTCTTGCCTTGCACAGGATTGCTCTGCTCAGCCACCTTTTCTGCAGAATGCACAGTAAAACAGCTGCAACAAGCAGCTCGATGCCTTCAGAGGGATAATAATCTTGACAGTAAAAATATGAACCCAGCACAGCTATTTGTGCTCATTTACAAACAAGACACTGCACTAACTTATGCTCATTTGCACGTGAAAATTGCTGGAGTATTTACTGTACACTGGGGTGATCAGAACAGCTTTGGAGCTGCTGTCCTGTGACCATCATAGCGTACAATTAAATACATTTCATTACTAATTTCAGGAAAGGCATCCACAGTGACAAGGGAGAGGCTGCTGTGGATGACAGGAGTGTTACATAAACGTTATTGATTCCGTTTCTCCAAACACTCACAATAAACACACCAACTGGTTTTGCTGAACAATGTAATGCATCATTCAGCTTTCCAACAGAACATATCAGACACCAGCTATGCACAGTGTGTTCACTGGATGCTGCCATGAAGCACTGAGGAAGGGTGAACTGGTGATCAAATGGTGCGCATTCACTCCTCCAGCAGCAATGCAGCAGCAGCAGCTAAATTTCCCAGAGGCAGCAGAAATATAGTGGTACTTCTCAGGCAGAACTTACATTCTAAAATGTATCTTAAATCAGCCTCTTTCTTGGCAACATCTGTAGTGACACAGGAGTCCTGTTCATCAACACAGCAAAAAAATCTCCACCCTAGTGCTATAATAGGAAGTAGTCACAACAAAGGAGGAGGGAGACAGTATCTTGTTCTTCCCCCTTGGGAAGAAAAGATCCAAGTACTTAATGTGGTCACACACCAAAAAAAAAAAAATTATAGCATTTTTGTGTTACAGGCAGGAAAAACAATGCTGAGGAGAAAATACCACCAAAAAGCGCAACAGATACTTATGGGCCGATCATCTGCAAGAGAGGGCGTTCCAAAAAACAAACCAACCCATGTGGCCAAGCACAAGGATAATGTTGTCCTTGTTTCACCCACACCTTCTTTCCCAATATGTCTCTTTCTTCATCAGCTAGAGATCTGGTAAAAAATTTACATTAAAAAAAAAAAAAGTAAAATTTTGTAACTCAAGATTCTCCCATATGCTCGGTGCCTGTTAGCTCACAAACCATGGAATTGTGTTAACTGCCATGGCAAGGGGTGGATGGACACACAGAAAAGTAACAAAGACCAGTTTTGGTAGGTAGAGCCTTTGGGTGATGAAGAAATCTGTCGCTACATGTTTTTAACACATAATGGTTTTATTTTTCCTCACTGAACAGAGGGAGAAGAACAGAGTGCTGAAGATGTGAAATGCTAACCACTTTGATCTTTCAAGGGTTTGGGAACAGAATTTGTGCTTTGATACATCTAGTTCCATAAATCTCAAGGCACAAGGACAGAAAAATCAATGGGTAAGAGAGATGGATCACTCACTGGGACGGAGAGAAACGAGTCAGCTTGTATCCAATCGGCCAATGAGGCCTGGGCAATCCGTCAAAATGCATTTTTCAGGGGCAATAACCCCCTTAACCAAGGGAGAGAAGCCACAAGTACCAAGGAGGTGAAAACTTAATGGGGAAAGGTAAGAATTCTCAAAACATTTTGGGTAATTTTTTGTATTTTAACTCTGAAGCATTGCTCTGAACTCTTTCACTTCATTCAAGAAGGACAGGACATCACAGACAGGTTGCAGTTTCCCTGCTGTATCCCACTTCAAATGGACCCCTTGTGGTTATCCAAAAAAACACCCTACATGTCATTTGTTATAAAACTCAGAACCAGAACATGGAAAGAGACTGAACCCTTGCCCTGCTAGGAGGAAGGAAAATGGCATGGAAAATCCAGCCAGCTGCCTGCAGCACCCAGCTCGGTGGGCAGGGACTGGATGGCATGTCCCACAGTGCTGCCATCACCTACACACCCCAGCTGGTACCTGCCCCCAGAGAAGGAGATCAGACATGCCTTGGCATGTCACACTCAAACCATTTACAGACTCCTTCAGTAGTTCAAGTGTCCCCTCTGGTAACTCAGCTGCCTCACCCTCAGGTATTTTTAGCACGCTTAGGTAAGACTTTTCTGGTATTTCCTCACATCAGAATTTCACCTGTTGCATCTTGCAATCAACCTGGGCGGGGCTTTTTTCTCTCTCATTTTCCTCCAAGAGCATTTTGTGGGAAAGCACCTACTTAGGTGTTGGATGAAGGCCACAAGGAGGAAGGGGAAGCAGGTGGTAAAGAACTGGAGATACTTTTCCTTCTGTTTTTCTGTGCTGGCAACAATTACTGAAATGCCACACCAAAGCCACCCTCTCTGAAAAACTTGAGCGGGTACAAACGCAGAGGCCCATCTGCTTAGCAACACGTGGTGCCAGCAAACAGTTTCCAAGCCTCAGGCTGAGGCTCGCAGATATGGCAAAGGCACGTTGGGCTCCCAGCTCCACAGACGGGCATCCAGATAGGGGGCAGGGCAAGAGTGGCCTTCCCGCAGCAGGCAAGTGCCACCAGCAGGGCACACCTCTTTCCCTGCTGGCGGCTTCAGACAGCACCAACATCCTTTAGGATCTCCTGTCTTCTGAAATCCTATTCAGATGCACCCTTTTCCTCTGCTCCCTCAGTACAAGGATCCTCTGTGCAAGAACACCTTTCCTAGAGCACAGGAGTAACATCCCCAGTCAGGCACCAGCTTCTCCCCCTTCTCCCCATCCAAAACATGTCTTCAGATTTTCCCAAATGCATTTTGACACCTGACCTGCTCTCCAAAGCTCCTAAGAAATGAATCTCTACAGCATGAGCTACACCTTACCAATATCCTGTTAGGGGGTGCTCCCTGATTTCCTGCTCTCCTGCTCATCTCCCAGTGAGCCCCTTCACTGTTCTTAGTGTCAGCCTGTCCCCAAGTGCTCACACCTCTTTCCTGGACCTTCTCTGCTGGGCAAGGAACGAGCCTCACTTGTGCTGTCCCACATCCGTCCCCTGCTGCCCTGACACGGCTCAGGCTGACAGCTCTGCAGAGAGAGTGGCTTTATGGGATGTGACTGCAGGATTTCTGATGCATGTCACCCTTGATGCCAGCAGCTGCAACAACTCCCCACATCAGTAAAACACAATGAAAGCTGCCCCGTGGGTCAGCCTGCAGGTCGGGGTATGGGAGCTGCCTTGCATAATGCAAGTCAAAGCACTGCCAGGGAAACCTAGCAGAAGGTTAGCTTTGTCTGAGAATAAAACCTTTGGTTGAAATAGATGAAATCCCACCCAAGGAAAAGCAACTGAACGCTTTGCTCAGAAGTCGTCCCCAGGACAGACATCCTGGGTGTAGCCCAAACACAGCATCCCACAGCCCTGCTTTGGCCTGGGAAAATGCAGAACAGGTGGAGTGCTTGACCAAGAGAAATCCTGCTTTTCCACATCCAAGTGCAGACAGGGATCAGTCCACAAATCAGGACAAATAGATGCAACTGAAGTTAACACAGCTATGGCTGTTCATGCCAATCCAGGTTGCTCTACAGGGTGACAAAGTTCTGGCACTTGAAAAACTCTGTGGATTAAGTGGGACTTCAGAAATATTTATATAATAGAAAACACACCTGGTGGGAAGTTAACCAAAAAACCTGTGCCAAACATTAAAAACTGGCACAAAAAGAGAAAGTCAAGAATGGACAGAAAAAAGGAAAAAAAAACCACAGTTAAAAATGCTTGAGTGATCATAAGGAAATGATGTTTTGTTATGTGATCCCAAGCCCTCTGCCATAGGTGTCATACAAATAATTATTAATTATGTTGTTGATTATCTGTGTGAGCAATAGAGCTAATGAGCTGGTTCTTACAGGATATAAATACAGCTTCTAAAGAGCAGGGCAGCCATTCTGCCAATGGCAAGCAATTTGAATTATTTCTTCTCTGCTGAGAGTTTGCTTTTTTTTTTTAACCTGAGGACAACCAATACACACTGTAGATATTTGCTATTAAAAAATCTACTCCCTTCACAGTCCCAGTAGACATAAACTGAATTTCCTTTAATGACTGGGCCCAATTAAGTGGAACCTGGAGCTCCACTTTGAAAGCAGCAGGGTTCCTCTTTGGAGGCTTGGCCCCAATGGGCAGGAGACATCCAAAGGTTGAGGATTAAAGTTGCTTTGTTTCACTGAGCGCGTACACCATATTGCAGGGTGGTTGGCATGGGAACACAGCTATGGAGCAGCCTGTAGTGCACAATAAACAGTCTCCATAAAATACAGAAGCAAATAACTGGAAAGATGAAGGGTAAACCCTTCACCTATCATTGGGAGAGCTCAGCAGATGGAGGAGGAAGGGGCAGCCCTTCCAATTCACAGCCCTTCATCCACGCCTGCTTCCAGGATTTCTGTTTTAACATTAGTGCTTTAAGTGCACATGTGTACTCGACCCATTTCACCATCTGGTGTCCAAACCACGGGATCCAGAAGGAAATTCCACTTCAGCTGCTGTCAGCCTTGAATTGCCACATCTCTCAAGGTGCTGGTTAATCCCATGACAGAATTTAAGAAGAGGGTTGGCCTGCAGGGGCCTGAACATCCATCAATAAAAGGAAAAGGGCAAGTTTCCTCCACAGAAAAATACTCTTTTTTTTCTGAGAGTCACAAGATATAGGTTAAAAGAGGTTGGACCCTAAGTCTAACTGACAGAAAGTGCAGTAGCACATCAGGAATAAAACTTATAACCCTGCTGGCTGCATAGAGGGGAAGTGGGGGGAAAGGAAGAGGAGGAAGATGGTGAACTACCTTAGGAAACCTGTAACATCTCTATTAACACTTTGCTTTGCTGCTTCTTTTACAACAACAGGATTACCAGATGAAACAGCACAAGCATCTTCTGGAAGTTCCTTTTTTCTCTGATCTCATGCAGGGCTGTTGTTCCAGCATGCTGACCTTCAGTCTGTAGAAATTTCCTGATCCTGATCGACGCATTAGATAAAACTTTCAAAACACTGACCCTGGGGACATGCTCAAGAGACAGGAACGCAAAGACTCAAACAGGAAAAGCTGGAATTTATGGGCTTGCTGGCAGTCTGGCTACAGTGTGGACATCAGTCTTGTGCAAGGGCTGAGAAAAGTCGTTCTTTGTTACGAGCAAGACAGACCAGAACAGACAGCATCATCTGTAGACCCAAAACTATGAATTCTAAATACCATCCAGCCCCTCCACCAGCAGTAGCAGAGATATATCTCATGCCAGCCTACTCTGAAGGCCTTCTGATGCAGCTTTGTCCATGGTTTTGAAGTGTGCAGTAAGAAATTAGTACATTTTCAGGCCTCTGAGGAACAATCTTAAAGACGAAAGCCCACAGAGCACTGACACAGGAACTTTAAAAATGCAGCTTTAAAAGGAGCACCCTGGGCACTGACCTACACAAGCTGCTCCACTCAGCCAAGCCATCCACTCCTTTATTAGACACGACCCAGAGTGCTTTACGTATTCCCCTGCATTTTAAAGGGGTCAGACAAGAGCTCCCAAACAGGCTTAGAGCTGCCAAGGAGCCCTTGCTTTTTCCTCCCTCTTTTGTTCTTCAGTAGCCGTGTGCCGGGCAGGGCTCTGCATCCTGAGGTTATTACACATTTCTCTAATGGATCTCCATGCATAATAAATTAGCTCATTAATGAATTGATTTGAAAGAAGAGTTCACTGCAGGGGCCAGAAACCCAAAGACACATGCCTTTGACTGAACAAATAAGTCACTTCTGCAGTATCACATCGTGCATCCTGCTGGTGAAGGCCCCATTAAATCACCTGGCACTGCTGCTGCCCGTTCTCCATCCTCACCATTATAAAAGATATATGGGAACTGCTTTTGCCTTCACAACTGCTTATTTGTGGAGGTCTGGTCTCATTCCTTACAGGCCTTTTCCATTTGGGACTGTCAGATTTGTCGTTCACATTAAGGGAGTTTGTGATTCTAGCACCAGCTTTTGCAGTGTTTGAATTATGTGGATTGCAGCTCATTTGGATTGCAGCGAGGGACTGCAGGTCCACCCTGAGGGTTGTTACCAGCCTGAAGAATCTCAAGGCTGTGGTGTTTGCTTGCTATTGCTGCCCAAAATGAGGGAATCGAGTCTGAAAACAGCTGCCTTGAGCTGCTAACTGAACATTTCCAGATGATCCCAGGAACCTACCTCCATGCTCCAGCACCGAGCGCTACCTTGTAAACAAATGCCCTTATATAGGTCTGTGTGGGCAAAGTTAATTATCTCCAAATAGCTTCCAGAAGCCTCAAATCAATTTATGAAAACAAAAATTAACTTTCCATATAAACATAATTACAGTGAGACAACAGTATCCAGCCTGATGCTACTGCTGTTTTTGGAAGCTGGGCAGAAAGCCAAATGAGTTCATTAGGCAGTGTAATTAATAATGGTTTTTTCCTGCTTTAGGAAGCCATTTATGGTCCTAAGAGGCAAAGGTACTGGGGAAAAAACCCACAGCTGACAAGTTTTAAAAGGTGCTTCTGCAACAACAATTTATTTTAGAGCCTCCATGAGAATATATATTATTTAATGAACAGAAAAAGAGAAGAAAAAAAATAACACTGCAGCGAGATCTGTTCACTCTGCTCACAAAGATGCCTTGGAAGAATTTTCTTGAGAAGGAACCACCCAGTTTCTGCTCCAGGAATGAGCATCACCTACTTTCCAACCCAGGAGGCAAAAGACAGCACCACATAACCATCTTCCCCCGTTCAATTCCCCACGTCCACTGTGCCATGGCCCTAGAACAGCACAAGATCTTGAAAATGCGAGAGGAGTCCACAGACAAACACCATTTCATGGCTCTGATCCCAGCAAAACACTGGGAAGTTTCTTTGGTTGCTAAGCCTATGTGATTATTACTTATCAGCTCTGAATTGCATTCTCTCAGGTTACAGAGACGCGCACTTTGCAAACACAGATCACTTTGTCTCTCAGAGTGGCAGCACACAGTCTGAAGAGGAGCTTGTGCATGTGTGAGAAAGCCACATCCCCTACCCTCTGTCCCAGTAGGCCACAAAGTGTGTGTTGATGCTACCAAAGAAGTGCCAGCCAGTGTTGTCGGATACTGCACTGGATGGGCAAGGCAGAAGAGCACAAGAGTTGAGCCACTTTTCACTGTGCACTCATTTCTAGGGAAGTAGAGGGTCAGAACTGTGCAAGTCACCAAACACCTACTTAACTGGACAAATTAAAAGCAGATAAAGACAGCATCCATCTCACCATCCACATCTAAATATCTATGTGGCTCCGAGATACAGAAAGGGAATATTTGGGTGTGCATGCCCCAAAGCCAAGGAGTTGACAAGCCCTGCCCTCTAACACCCCAACTCAGCTTCCTGCTCGGATGCTTCACCTCCCCATAGCAGAGGGTAAATCCCCCTGCCATGGATTGCCCGGTGGAATACACAAACCCTGGCTCAGCCCCGCAGCACAGCAGCATAATCTATTTATGAATGGCAGCGGAACTCCGAGATTGAATTACGAGGCAGGTATTCAATCAGGCAGGATGTGTAGCTGCTTTCTAACAGACTGGAGGATTAAGAGAGCAATAGAATACATCCTTTCCTTCCACATGACAGCATCTCCCTCTTCTCCCCTCCCCAGTCAAGAAACTAGCAGACGCTGTAAGAGAAGAGGATTTGCAATGCTCGGGACCCACAAGAAGGATTAGAGAAAGGTTAAAGAGAACATGCATACAAAAGACAACTCTCCTGTATCATCCCCAGCAGAAGAATTATTAAACAACACTCTGTGCAAGGCAGGGCAAACAAACCTGAGCTACCAGGAGAAGAGGAGGTGCAGCTGGAGGAGCTGCCAGCTGCTCCATTTGGACAGTGTCTGGGGTAAAACCACAGCACCTGTTTTCAGCAGAGCTCAAAGACAGGCTTCACAGTTTTTAAGAGGCCTATAGAGTGTAGGGAATTGCAAGCAAGAGAGCCTGCACTCGTCTGGTTTGTACATTCCCCTACCACCCAGGGTTCATTGCCTCCAACTGCACTAGGTCCTGCACAAGCAGAAGACAGGAGAAGCCCCTACTCAAAAGAGCACATCACATGCAATGCAGAGATTCCCATTTTACCCACTGCTACCATTCCCAGGGACATGGAATGTCTGTGCTGTAGCAGAGCATGACAAGGACATATGGGAATTTATTGCTTGGAACCTAGAGAAGAACCACAGTGCATGGATGTGAAAGTCACCTGATGGAAAAAGTCTGCAGTCTGGTATAAGAAGACAGAGGCCAGTGTTTCACATGGTACAGGGAAGAAATTCTCTATCTGATGCAGCAGGATTACATCATGTCTGACGGCAGAGGCCCATTGTGCTCTCGCTTGTAAAGGAGGATTACTGTATATCTGATCTGCAAGAAGGATTATTGTGTTTGAAGCGGGCTCGCTGCAATCAGGATGAACTGAAAAGCAGTAATATGCTGGTGGAAGGTTTCGCTGGATTTGTGACAGGGCAGATGCAGAGCTGTGTATCACTCTGGCACTAACAATAACGCATTCACACATTGGCAGAGGGCCCCAGACCTCCTAGAGATGATTTCAGCGTGTGGCACAGGCCCACTTCACTGCCAGCCCCCAACTCACTTGACAGGTCACTGAACAAAACTTAGGCCTTAGTCTATAGCAAAAGTCCATGTAGTTCTGGGAAGAAATGCCAAACTCTCTTAATTCCCTTGATTCCAGTCCCTGTTCAGTCCAGTCTGACCCAGAACCTATGCTTACACCTTCCTTGATCATAATTTCCCACGCTCGAATGACCAATTCTTTTTATTTATAATTAAAACCTTAATTGGATTTGACAGTGATAAACATGCAATGTATTCTTTAATGTCTTACAGTATATTAACTCTGGGACATGTATCTAATGCATTCTCCATTATCAATACTTCAATAAACCTTCTGTTAAACCTTGTTATAAGAAAATTGAGTTTTCATCGAAGTCTACAGGACTGGCCTATTACTGCAGGAACAATATCAGGGAAGACATCACAGCCACCCTAACACAACACAAGCCAGACAGCTCTTAACACACCGGGTGGCATTTATCAAGATAGCAGCTATAAATCATTGCAACTGGAACTGCAGGAGAAGGCAAGGCCTAGGGGCTTGTTGGGATCATGCAGGCGTTATTTAATTTTATGCTGGGTCATCCCTAGGTTTGTCTTCAACAATCTTCTTAGTTCTTTTTAAATACCATCCCATCAGCAGGAGAAACCTTGTGCCTCACCACCTGAGCTGAAGGTTCCGCATTAAACTCCACTTTCAGCTGAGGAGTGATGGGGACTTGGCAAGACTTGTGCCAGGTAGAAGAGGGAGCCTATAGACTGCAGATAACCCTCACAGCTCCTCATCTGAGCTGCTAGGAGGTTCATCCTCAGGTTTGGTACAAAAAGAAACCTCCTGATTAATATTCACCCACAAACACATTTCATTCTTTCGTCCTTCTCGCCAAATCCTCCTGCTAGGATCCATCCTTCAGGGGGGGAAAAAAAAAACCCAAACCAGTAAAACTCTTCAGCAAAGCAGGCAGACTTGCTGCACTCGTATTTGACAGAAGGGAGAACAGATTGGGACTCCATGAAGAGTGACTCATTATCAGCAAATAGTTTTAAGTGATGATTGTTTCATCACCACCCACCCAGCTCTTCCCTCTGTCTGCAGGCTAGCACAAAAACTCGCTGCAAGAGGATGACAAAAAAGAAAAATTAGGCAGACGACCTTACCTCTTGCTTCCTCTCCCAGGATCGTGAGCAGAACTGTCTAAAAAGGGATCTGTAACCTTGGGTTACAGATTGAGAGCTTAAGGGTTTTCTTTTCTTCGAAAAGCAGTGTGTAATATTGTCTCCCTTCTTAACCTATCCAAGAAAACATTGAAAAAACATTTTCAGATAGCTGCCCTTTTCCTGTGCAAACATATGCTGAGCCTAACCCTTAGGGACACTCACACCCTTGCAGTCATTTAGCAGATAAGCCCTTGCTGTAGGATCAAAGCTCCGTTGCAATGTGCCAATTGATGTTGCTGTAAATGAGCATTAGCACATTTGGGATCCAGCAGGACTGGTGCCTGAAGGTGAAGAATCCCATACTTGGAGTCAAACACATCAAAACTCCATCAATAGCAGGGTACAGAAGGTTACAGCAGCAAAAATGAAACCCTGGCTGTATCACGTTGCTCTCAGCAACTACTTCCAGCAGCGAGCTGCGTTTAGAGCAGCTGCAGAGCAAATGGAGAGAGGGAAAGAGCAGAAAATCATCACACACTCTACCTAGAGAGGGGTTTTGAATTGAAATGGCCCAAGGGCAACCATATAAGAAAAATGGAGCTGTCTGGCTCCAGGCACAACAGACAAGCTTCTCCTCTCATAACCAGGAAAAAGGGAGAAGGCAAAAGAATGGGGCAGCCCCCCACGGTGGTGTTCTCCCACCCAGGCAGCAGAGACAGCAGGGTCACAGACTGGGCTTTCCAGAACCGTGACCTCTCCTGGCCGCCTCTCCAGACAATAAAAAGCTGCTTCAGGTTCCCAAACGCTTTCAAAAGGATCCTCTGCAGGGAAACCTGCTCACTGAAGAGCTATTCCAGCACCTTCCCAACCCTTGCCAGACAGAGAGGCACACAGGAGTTCTGCTATCAAAAGATAATCACATCCCCGGGGCATTACCAAGCCTAAAATGCAGCTGTGCCTCTGATCCTCTGGGTGCAGTTACCTCCTCATTCACCGTGCTCCCACCTGCCCTCAAGCTGCCTTTAGTTCTGTTAGGAAATTGTTTGTACCTCTACATTGCTATAAATTATTGAGCAGGATCTGAAGCCCCAGAAGGCATTATTTCACCTATCCAAAATGAGTAAATAAATAAAACCCCTTTCCATCAGAACATCCACTTAAGACTTGAATATTCCAAAACCAAACAAAATTTACACAAAGCCTTAAAAAATTCCTTGTGATATTAAACACAAACCCACACCATAAGAAACGGCTCACAACTCCTATCATTTCAATATCCAGATATGCTTGCAGGCATTTTGCATCTCAGCTCCCAGCGTGGGTTGTATTTTGCAGGCTTCACATTGCTACCAAAGCTGGAGACAGCCGTCATTGACTCGTTTGCCAAGCAGTGATACAAACTTAAAATATTCTTCAATTGCTTTTTTTGTACTGAGGGCTATCAGCCTCATCTAGTTTCTAACCAGTGAGATCTATATCTTTTGATTTCTTCTGAGACTCGGAGGAACATAAAACCAGGTACAGTGGAAGAATCATGCAGTTTCTCCTCCAGAATTTGGTGATAGGAAGGATTCAAGGCCATTATGAGTTTGAGATGATGCCAGCTATCTGTTGTCAGGGAGAGGCAGAGCAGGTGGTTACCTCCCCACCCTCCCATGACCTTCAGGATCTGACCAGAAAAAACCCACACTGCCATACTGGCAGCTGCCACCACTTTGGCCAAAGGGACTTTAGAGGAGAACTGAAGTTTTAATGACTTTCTGTTCTTAGCTCTCTGCCACTATCCCTTAAAACATCTCTACAACATGGAGGTAGGAAGCGAGGAGAGAGAAAAACTGCAGTCAAAGTGACACAGCTGACCTCCCTGCCTGACAGAGGTAGTCTGAAAGTCTCCATTATCCAACAACTCAATCCCTGCAGGGTCATGCAAGTCACCCCACAGGCCAAGGTCACCCTTAATCTCCATTAGCATCAGCCCTTGTTTATTTTCCAACCTCTACTCCCAGGAAGCTGAAAGCCCAAAGCAGGGCAAGAAATACAATTCCTTTCCCTGGACACTTACTGCATTATTAAACGTGGATTTAAACAAGGTTTTCTATCTGTATGCTAAAACGCCTTTTTTTTTTTTTTTTTTAAGACAACTTTGCCTGAGGGAAACCACTCTTTGTTTTGGCTTAACTGAACACCCATTAATTTTATAGGAAGGGCTAGGGGGAAGGGCTTGTGTCTCCACAGATTTATAGTCTTTTCATGCCAACTGGGAAGGAAATTCTCACGTGCTTGTGTAGCATCAGACTTCTCCCACAAAGCTCATATTTACAGAAGAATGCAAAGCTCCCCCAGGGAGTCTAGGAGCTGATGAGACTATGAGGATCTGTTATTTATATTATAACTGTGCCCCAGATTTTTGGACATTGCACACATTCAGGGGAAGATGCAGCCCTCCCTGACAGGGTTCACGCTCATAGCAGATTACTCACTTGCATGGAAATCAGCATGAGTTACACGTGTTTTTCTGGAACAGAGCTATTAGTTCACATAATCAGAGGCAACCTGATGCCTACATCTCCCCACTCCAGCAAACAATGAGCCTACTCATTCGGATCATGGTTGCTGTGCCCAGACTTGCCAAACAGCATTGTGGTCGAGCAACAGAAGAGCCATCCTGTGCCAGATGCACCAACACCCTCTGGGAGCAACTCCACTGGTGTTGGTTACTGGTGCTGGTTGTGAAAGAAATTTGTGTGTGATCTGATTTTATGAACTTGTTGAATTCCTGAGAGAACGCTGAATCAACCAGCTGCCGACAGAGCTGGTGTCATCACCGCCTTCAAGCCACAACTGATTCATCCGGCTTAACGTAACCTGTTTTCCACTTGCATGTGCTGGGAGGCACAGGATGAAGCAAAGCTGCAGCATGGCTTGCCCTAGGGCCAGAGAACCCTTTTTTTTTTCCATAAGAAAATCTTTATTGAAGGGAAACAAGTTATTTCACTGACTCCGAGGCACCCATTGAGCTTACAGAGCCTCCCAGAACGAAGAAGGCTGATATAGACATTATCCTTTCTTTAGTTCACTTTGAATTTGCTTGGAAGTGTCTGATGCAGGTACCATGAGAGCTTTCTAAAATACCTGCCCACAAGAGAAAAGAAGGGAGGGGGGAAAATAGCACAAAGACTCTTCAGGAATGGACAAGAATGGGTAGGGGAAGAATGAAAGTCCCAATAAGGGTCAAACACTGAGCGACTTTTCCAGGCTGGAAACTCCTTTTCCTATTTGCAATGTATGTGCAGAACACAGAAGTGATGGACTTACAAATATAGAAAGGAAAATGTGGATTAGAATGAAGAAAACTCTTTCTACCAGAAAGAACAAAATTTGTGAGTAAGAGATGCCATGGCACCTCAGCTTTGGAGGTCTGCAAAGCATTGCCCAAGTGCTCACGGGCCCACACAGGCTGAGAAAAGGGGGTCCCTTCCAGTCCTACAATCAACAGAGAACTTCTGAAAAGAAATGGTGAAGAAATCCAAAGCATTTCCTGATGGCAGAGCTCTGGGTGACGCACACGGGGAGTGTCACCACGAAATCCCAGCTTCGCAAGCACACACCAGACAGGTTGCATGTGAATGACAGAGCTCCAGGAGGCAGCCAGAGCCTGCTCAGGGGACCAGCAGAGCCCTCCCATGCTGACACCAGATTTGAGTTCATCTATGTTGTGACCTGAGACCAGAGGCAGCACAAGCAGAAACAACTGTATTTCCCAAATCTTGCCCGGGGCAACTCTGCACACGGGATTTAGCCAGAAGTGCTCTCAATCCCAGAACAAATCTTCACACAGCTCAGGTTCTCCTGGAGGTGATCTGAGCATCCCTGCCCTCCGGGAAGCAGGCAAGTGCCTACCAACTCCCTTTCCACATCAGTTTTTACTTTTTCTCATTACTTTTAACTGCTGATAGGCAGCAAAGCCCATTGTCATACAGGGGTTTGTAAGTGATGAACATTTGTCTTTCTGCCTACGGAAAGCTGCCAAATCATAAAGCTCCATCCTGTTTGTAAAACAAGCCCTGGGGTATTATTTTTTCCTAAAGTCAATGATGTCACAGAAATACTACTTGAAAACAGAATCTAAAATTACACTCTCGAGTGCAGCGCATTCTGGAGTTTTCATTGGCACTGCTAAAATTGTTCTGTTGTGTTTTTCTGGCACAGTCCATAGTCAGATAATTGCTTGGGGCTAATCTTGAGAAGGCAAAATATACACAACCAGCACAATTCCACTTCTGCTTCATCTTCTATTAAGAAACAAATATTCTCCACAGCATGAAGTCATGCTATCTTTGCCAACAAACTCTACTAAATGGAGCAGAGTGAATTTGGGGGAGCAGGGGGTGGAGCGTACAATTTTGGCAAGGCAAAAAGCTTTTGTGAATTATTGCATAGCCAAACTGTTAGCTTTTTTTAAAAAGGGGAGAAGAAAGGCTATAACAAGAGGTCAGAGAGTTTTGTTTAGTCTGAAAGATTTCTGAATTAATTTCCCCTCCAGAAATACATGTGAATGAGGGAGAAAAAGGGACACCTAGGCTATTTAGCCTGCTCTGGCTCCAAGCAGAATTTCAAGACTGTTCCAGACAAGTTCAATCAGCCATTTAAAGACCTTTCCACCTCCTATATTTACTGTGCTATAAAAGATTTGCTGTGCAGCATTATTCCACCCTATTTCCAGCAGCAGTGCCAAGAGCCAGAGCACACCAAGTCATGCTGGTGAGGTGGTAACAAGCAGTGCCAAATCCAGCCTTCAAGAATATGTTTGCAACACCACCAGCATGACTGAGCCAGATATTGTGTCGTTCAACCAGATATTCACTTTGCCATGGCTGGCAGAAACACCCATCATTCCCAGATGGTGTTTTCACCTCAGCTTTGCTGTTGGGTGACTTACAGAGACTTGCTGCATCTCCTGCAAGCACCCATTCCTTCCCATGAGTATCTCTGTGTGGGTGAACAGCCTTCCTTAAGCAAAGCAACACATGCAATTTGATTTAATACACTCTTCTCAAAGGTCTTGCAGAAGTTAATACACCTTTAAAGGCTGCGTAGTTGGCCTCCACCTGTGAGGAGATATTGTATGGGAAGAATAAAAAAATATGTAAGACCACCAAATTAAGACACTGGTCACTGAATCTGAGGACCAGAGCACCTAGCCTGGATCTCAAAAAGTCATCTATAGTACTTAATCTGTCAAAATAATACAAGCTGAGACTTCTATAAGAAAAAGCAACCTCTTGGACTTGGAGTGAGGAAACCAAAGAGTCTGGTAAGACCCAACAACTCATGCTGAACGTACTTCTGGTTGTACATGGCAAAGTTCACATTCCTTTTTGAACAGAAAAGCAAAAGCCTGCAGAGGAGAAAAGCTGCAGAGAAATACAGGGGATGTCACGTCCCTTTCATATCCCATATTCCGTACCACCAGATATTCCTGAATCAGTGTATTTAATAGCAACAGTCATTTCAAACACGGGATGCTGGCTTGCTCCAACTTCTGTGAGAACGCTGAACAAGGCTGAGCCCCAAAGCCGAGCAGCCCCCAGCAGGTATCAGCCTGCAGCATAACCCAGCTTCCCACCTCTGCAGCTGGGGCAAGACACTCCATTCCTCCATCCCCTATATATTAGCACAAGAACTAATAACATTCTATAGGGGGAAAACAGCAGGATGTAAAATCTGCTTATTTAGGTGCACTGCCAATGCTTCCAGTGAAACCATCCCATCTTCCAGCCAGCTATGAGTTCTAATTGGAATATGAGGAAATTCAGCTTCAGCTGGCAGTGAAATGCTTGAATTAGCCACAAGCCATGGTAATTTGGGATCCTGGTTTCTGTCATCCCCTGCAAAGCTGACACTACAGCATGCAATTTCTGCAAAGGAGAAAAGTCAAGTTTGTTCAAGATAAGGCCCTGACACAGTTTATTTATTTGCAATCTTTAGGGACTGCTTAGCAAGCTCTAGAAACAGGCAAAATAGAGAGTAATATGATGAATTGCATTTATTTAGTCCATCAGGGAGACTTTGCACACAAACCCACCTTCCCAAAACAGCACTCTTCAGGTAACATGAGTCAAGGCACAGCCAGGGCAGCAGAGTGGAAGTCTGCTTACAGCCCAGGCAAAAGGGAGTGGAAAAGCTGAGAGCTCTTTTTGACTCTTAACACTGCACTACAACCAACCAACAAAACAAAGTGAGCTCCCTACCCATCAAAGACTGCTGTTATAGCTTAATTCAGAGAAATTATGGCATTTTTTGTTGGCAGACATTCTAGTGGTGCAGTGATGCATGTTTCCCAAATGCCAATAACTCTTATTTAGGTTTCTCCTGAGCAACATCTCTGTGAGCTGGCACCTTCCTTGGGAGCCACAATAGGAGACATCTCTTTCCAAAGAGAAGGACTCCGTGGCTATTTCATTGACTCTCCAGAGAAAAGAAGAAGGGGAGGGGAAAAAAAGTCTTACTGTGTGCCTTCCTCAGCAATTTATCTAAGAGGCCAAATGCCTCCAAGACAGAGATTAGTATTTCAAATAAAGTCCCCTGATTATCCTCACAAAGCTTCCCAAAGGGGCTGGAAGGAAAAAGATGCTCTGTGCTGATCTGGACCGCTGGATTCCCTCAAGGCAGATTGTTACACAGTGACATCAGAAAACACTCCAGCTAACAACAGGCCCTCTTACTTTCTTATTTTCTTTGTGAGGCTTGGAAGATCCCAACCCCAGCCACTCCTGCTTTATTTTGGCACCTTTGCTCTTGATCCCAGCTGAAGCCAGATACCACAGAGCTGTGGAAACATTAATGAGAAATGCACCACACTTCATCAAAACTCAAGCACCAAATCCTCAAAGTTTGGGCAAGTACACAAGTCAGGTTAATTTCATCTGGAGGTTGATCCTGATTAGAACAAGCAGATATGTAAAGAAAAATATATGCACAGCCCAAGTGTGCAGCTACTCAGGGAACACAGAGGTCAGGCATCAATCAAACTTCAACCACTCAAACCTTGTGATTTCAGGTTGGGATGGGAACACAATGCTGAAAATAAAAGCCAGCACTCACGCACTTTAGATTCCCATCCTCCAGGTTCAGATCAGCCTCTGGATTTGATGCCAAACCAAAGCAGAATCCCAGGTTTGTGGGGTTAGGTCCAGTCTAGCTTATTAGGCTGTAGTGCTTACCAGCTGTAGTCATACATGTAGTCACAGAGGAGTTGCTCTGGTGGAACTCAGTCAACAGTACTCAGACCTGACGTTATTTTGATTACAGTGGGAGTAATAAGGAGCATCAAACCAAAGGAAAAAAAGCACCTGAGTGTGGAGCATGAATCTCCTTCCAACCTGTTAAAGGGTCCAACCAGCTCTTGGTATAGCATATGCCAGTGTTGTTCCCTTAAAGCCAGCACTAAGGACTCTACTGAGTGCTGAGAACATATTTCTACAGCAGCACAAACTGGCAAATCCCAGGATGCTGCAGGTCCCCATTCCCTGCTGAGCCCCATGCTCCCACATGCTGTACAAGGAAGGCTTCCAAACAGGAGGCTGCAGATCTCGGAGTAGCCACACATCCCTTTTAGCACGGGGAGTATGCCTTCCATAAGAGGAGTACACAGCAGTTTCATGGATAGGAAGCACCCTGGATACTCACCTAATATTCAGTAAAACTGAGAAAGTGAGCAGGGTGTCCCCACACCAGCAGCTCACTAACACCTAAAATGCACCATGAGTGCCAAAAGTTGGCTCCTGAATTCCCTCCGGCCAAGGCTGATTACACAGAGAACCAAGAGCTTTTTTTTTTTTTTTTACTCTCAGACAAATAAAACAGTCCTGCCTTTTGCCTGTGGGCTGTGCTGAGAAAAGGGCTGTGCCTTGCAAAGCGAACAAGCTGCCCTGAGGCTGACAGATGCAGGGAACAAGGCGGCTCAGGGTCATCCCGAGGGGGCTGGAGGACTTGGTACCCCGGTGAGGGAGCAACCTCAGCAGAGGGGTAGCACCTTGTTCCCAGGTGCATTTACCAGCAAAGATGGGACCAGCCAGGGCAAGACACAGCCACAGTCAGCATGGAGGTCCTCTTCAGCTGCACTGGGATTTGTGTGCTTCGAAGGAGGGAAGCAGAAGCCAGGAGGAGCCCTTTAAGTGTAGGAAATCTGCTTTCAGGATGAAGTTGACACCTTTGCAAGGCTGGCACACGAGTCCAACTTCAAAGCCAGGAAAGCTAGAGGTAGGAATTCTGGAAGGTTTCAGCCTTTCACAGGGGGAGGTCCTGTTATCTGCACATCTTTGTGCTGCAGTCTCACGTTCCGTTTCCTCCAGCATCACAAGGAATTTCACTGCAGATGAGCAATGCTTTCAGAAAGATGGATGTGCAGAGAGGCTGGATAAACATCGCAGCCCCACTGGCGAACTCCGTGCTGTTCCAGGGGCACACATTAAAGTGGCTCACAACCTTTACTCGGCCCTCACCCCCACAGGTAGCCAGAAGATGACAAACAGCAGGAAAGTCAATGCCTTGTAGTCACACAAGACAAGCAATGGCAACGAGCTTCATGCCCAGCTGCAGCTGGTCAGGAAGCATGGACACGTGTTTTTTTCATTGCAGTTTCATCTTGTAACAATCAAAACTTTGCAGAACAGTTTGAACAGGTTCTAGAGCTGGCAAAACCTCCCACAGGCAGCCTAAATATCACGCTTCTGTCAAAACAAGGACTGGAGCCCAATTTTCCTCAATCGCTGGCAACTGCTGTACCGTTGTGCTCACTATTCACAATTGAAGTTCACGAGGCTTACAGAGACATCCTTATTTTGCAGGTGAAAGCCAATAGTTAGAAAATCGGGAGTTGTGTGAAGACCTCCAAAGGGGATGAAAACAGGAACAACCTCAGCCTTCTCATAAGAAGCATCCAACCCCCTTGTCTCCGTTGACTCTCAGCCACTTCCTCCAAGATGAGCACTGTGCTACAGCCACCAAGCCCCAGCTGAGAAGGCAAGGTGGGAATCAGTGGTCTCCAGGGCTTGCACAGCTGCAGCAGGAGGAGCAGAAGTTGCCACCCGAGGGCTGTAGCAGCAGCCACCGTGCCCTGCTGATTCAAGTGGGTTGACACTTCACACAATGAAGTGACACTTCACGGTCACTTCACACAGTTTGCTCAGCCGAGTCCCAGGAGAGTTTGGTCACAGCCAAGCACCAGCCCTGGTGACAGCAAGGGCTTGCACTGGCAGCAGAGTTTGAATCCAAGAGCTGTGCTCTAGCAGTGCCCAGGGCCCCATGTCATTAATAAGAGCCCTGTTAAGCCTCAGGCTGTACAAGTACAAGACAGACAGGTAGCTCCAAGCCCAGGACAGGGATTATTTCAGCTTAAGATGAAGCAACGGGGGAACAAAGTAAGTAGAAAATGAAAGTGGGCAGCATGAAAGGAGCAGTCCTAGGATAGCAGCGAATAGGTTTAAATCTGAACTCTCACTGGTGTCAGAAATGCTGGTCTAACTACAGCCCTTGAACAGCTCTAGGGCTTGTGCAGCCACTCGCTGTGCAAAAATAAACTCGAACAAAACACCCACTCCCTCTTCCAGCACTGGAGTAGCTGCTAGAGGTGTAGAGGCATGAGAGAGAGTGGGAAAGCTTCTCTTTTGGTTTTGGTCTTAAGGTAATACTGTGGACAAGAGCGGTGGTCCTGCAGGCATTTAATGGATGACATGCGTGTGCCTGAACACAAATGGTGAAGACATTCCACTTAAATGTGGGAAACAGGCAGTGAAAGCTGCAGCTCTGACCAACAACAGGGAACAGCAGCACACAGAACAGGGCAACAAGGCAAGCAGTTTATGAAAGGATTGGAGAAAGCTGAGGCAATCAGAGTGACTACCAGCGTTTTGCAGCAGCATCTGGGCACACATTTCCTGAATGCACCGGTGACTAGTGTGGAAATGCCAGGAAAATGCAAGGAACTGGAGCAGACATGGAGCCATGACATCTAATCTGGGGTGACATCCGCCTCTGGGCTAGAGCAGCGAGATTGTTTTTGCCACTACTGGAAAGAAGATTGCTGTAGTCAAGAACAGAGCTGCTAAGGGAAGAAAAAAAGCCATAGTGTGAAGAGAAAGCAGAATTCAGTATTATTCAGAAAGCTGAGGTAAAAACTGGACACGGTCTGTAGAACAAATAAAGACAATGCCAGTCTGTGATCCTTGTGGGTCACACATAGTGGCTAAAGAAGGAGGGACACAGTTTGGGAGAAAAGGCCAAGCATCTTCTGTGTATCATTCTGATACTTCAGTTGTGCTAAGAGTCATTTGGCACAGACACCCTCCTGAAGTGGAAGGACGCAGCTGCAAAAATGGAGACCACTTCCAATAGCACAACCTGCAAGGTGGGAAATCAAGAGAGAAGCAGGACGGGCACAAGCAGAGGCATGGAATAACCAGATCAGATCAGTTTGGGCTTAAAATGAGAGACACGTTAGAAAGTCAAAATGAAACGTGTCTGTTTATTGATAGATCTTTGAGACTGAGCTAAATTTAAATCAAGAACACTTGAAAATGAAACATTCTGCAGAGATGTGGTTATTTGTACAGCTTTGGTTAACACCCTTCCTGGCAGTGAAATGCGCTTTAATGTGGTAAAGGCAGCGCAAGAAGAATGTTGCTGTGCCTTACACGTTAATCTTTGCAGATTTTTGCCCCATGTGTCTCTGTGCAGCCCCATCCCCACAATCAGAGACCCCAGAAGGTCACCCAAGTACCAGAAGGTCTAAATCATCAGCTGCCAGCATTACATTACATCCCAACCACAAATAAAGGTCATCCAAAACAGCCTGCAAAGCACAGAGCTCCCTCAGCATCACCCAAATCTGAAGAAATGGATTCCCCTTTCCATTAACTCCCAAGTCTGTCATTGCAGAGGGTCAAGGCAGACTCCTCAGAGAGTCACAGGCTTCATGCTGTCACTCATATTAATGATGCAATGCTTTATTAATTGGAGTTTTCCTGAACAGCATGTGTAGTATCAGTGACACTCATAATTAAATAGGCAGGCAGCATTTTTTTTTTAAATGAGCTGAGAGTTAATTGAATTCTGGAGTCCCTGTGATCAGCTGTGAAATTTATACCTGCAATTTGTGCAGGCAGCAAGAACTAGAGCCTTTGGGGCCTTGTTATTCATCAAAAATAGGCTGATTTATTTGTGCCAAGTATCTCTGTAGGAGGCTCTTGGGCCCGATGTACAGTCACTTTCCTCCAATTAACCTCCCTGGCCTAGAGGGAAAAGAGAATTAGACATCTGTTAAAAGCACAAACCTAGTCTTGAGAAAGTAGGCACATTTCAGTGGAAGCCAGCTCTCAGCTGAGTTAACCTCTGGCCACCACGAGCTGAGGAGTTCCCAGCATGAAATATGTCAAAAACAGCTGACACAAACTACGGAGTCAAAGCAACTCACAGGTGATAAGAAGTGGAAGGTACCTGGCACGAGTTAGCTGGACCACTCTGCTTCAGAAAGAGCAAACCCCTCTGGATTAGGCGGGGACAAGCACTACAGTGTAGGACAGCAATTCCTCTCCTCCTGTTTCCCATCCCTGCAAAATTCAGTTCCCAGAAGAGTGGGTGCTTAGCAGCTGCTTTTCATGCCACCCTCCTTTCCCTTACTGCTCAAGTCTTTGTACAAGGACTGGAATGGGTCCACTATTTCAGCTTCCTTAGGTTGGGGGCTCAGCACAAAGCAGCTCACCGTGGTGAAAGCAGGTGTTTCTTAGTAAGAGGTTTGCACACACTTTCAGGAAGTTTTCCAGCCACAGACCACTTTGTGTCAGAATCATAAGGACCAGCCAGAAGCTGAGAAGAGATCTTGAGGACTGGAGCTGTATCTCCATTCTGTACAAATCCTTTTACGATCTCCTCTTCGGGCCAGTCATTGCCTAAGAGCACCCATGAAATGGCACAGCAGAGCCAGGAACCAATAATACTCCTTGCTCAATGGATTTTCCAGTCCAAGGCTACCTCTGCCAGCAATATGACAACATTGTTCTTCATCACTGAAGCACAGCACTGAAGCATTAGCTAATCCCTCTCAAGTGTGTGGGAAATAGTCTGGAGTTCTGCAGTTGGCTTTTATAAAACCGTCCATCAGAAATGGCTCCAAGGCACAGACAGATCTGCCATGTGGCCATTCTGGAGAGCCCAAAACGTGACTAGTTTTGCGTGGGAGAAATGCAGGCCAGCATTTGTTTAACAATGTTTGCTTTCACAGAGAAAGTCTGAGATCAAAATGGCACCTGCTGCCCCCAAAAGTACACCAGAACAAGCACAGCCAAATTGTCCACCCTGCTCTTGTCTGCAACAGATTGCAGCATCAGGTTTTTATCTTCACCATACTCATTATAGCTAAGGGACCTGTGACTTCTGGTTGGGATTTTGTTTGTCTCTTTTTTTCAGTCCTGGATTTCCTTTAAAAGGCTGTGGTTTAGCTTGCAATTTGTTTTGGTTGACTTGGGTATAAAGTTTACTCTGTCCCTAAGAAAGCCCATATCCATGTCTGCTGGAAATCATGGGAGGCCAACATACCTCTCTTGAGCAGTTCTTCGCCCCCATCCAGTATCACTGGTTGTTTTTTGGACAGTCATTCAGGGATAAAACAAAACCCAAACACACAAACCACAACATATACACCATACTGACAGCCTGATTAGCTGTTAAAAAGCCTATCTTTCCTTATGACTGAAAGCAGCCATTTAAAATGAGCAGTCAAGACTTGTTAATGACACTTGTAAAGATCTTCAGTGATACCCTATGACATCAACATCACAAGAATCTATGTAAAAACTGTTTATATAGAAACTGGTCTGACAGGCAAACTATTTTATAAACAGTTAGAAATTCCTTTTTGTATTTCAACTGGTATTTGTTTATGAATTAGCTCAAAGTGCAATGCAACTCAACCTCCAAGCAGCTTAGGTGGTTGTTTACAAAAAAAAAGGCAATGGCAGAAGCTGGTCCCAGAAGTCAGCCTGGGAGCTCCTTAATAAGGACATTTCAGTCCTCCAAGACACTCCTCCCACCGCAGAAATGCAGTTGCCACTCAGTAATTGCAGTCTGCCAGCATTAGATGGGATCTTCAGTAGATGAAGAACTGCTCCAGTGATTCTAGAGGTCTGCAGTTTCTCCCAGGAGTACTTCATCGTTGAACCACACTTTAGGGTACGCTGCTTTCAGCAGGGGTCTCAGCAGGTACCTTTGCTCATTAAAGCAGACAACAACAGCCCAAGATTTCCTGCTGATCCAGGAAATTTCCCTGCTAAACATACACCAATCCTCAGAAGCACACAGCTTCACATCCAGCCCCTACCTACAGTGCCCGAGTTCAGTGAGCAGCAGAAATGCCACAGTATATTACCAGGGAAAGATATAACACAAGTATAACTGCAGAGAAATACATGACAGGAGTCAAATGCTTAAAAGCATGAGATACACAGGTCCACAGTGAGGTAAAATAAAATCCCACAGGAAACAACCAGGCTGCTAACCAGGGCGAAGTAACCAGTACTTACCAAATGGCTCCAGGTACTTACAGTGTATGCAAAGCTGTATCTTCGACTTCAGGGATTTTAGCAGGGTTTGAATACCTTAAGCAACACGAGCTATTGGCACCAGAGAACTGGGTACCAGATATCAGGCTCTGCCAGCCAGGGACAGGACCATGCCACCCCATGAATGACCCTCCCACCCCAAGCCAATGCTGACTGGGACAGCAAGCATCACTGCTGGCACTCAGAGCTCTCCTGGATCTCTGCAGCCATCAGGCTGGAATGAGTTTGGAGCTGCCTTCCAGAAAGTCCCAGACAGTTCATGGACAGCAGGCTAAACTCACAGCTATGTTAGCAAGAGTCACTCAGAGAAATCAGGACACAGATGCAAATAGGGAAAGGTTTTCAAGCCATTTATGGCAGAGGATCACCACTGAGATTTTCTGTGTTGGTCTTGTTTTTGGGGTTCTTTTTAAAGCATATACGCACACCTACATGTAAACACACTTACAATGAAATCAGAACACGTACCTTGAAGTTATTTATGCAATCTCTATAGGTTTAGTCATCACAGACAAAAACATTGCATCCATCTGTCATGCTGGATCAGATAACCGATCCCTCAAACCTAATAAATACTTCTGGAAAGCAGGCGAAAAACACACTTGCTTAATTCTGCCTCTTAAAAGACACAGCCTCTCATCTCACAGTGGGCACGCAGGAGCCACCAAGGTCCAAAACGACTACAGGGCATCAAAGGTTTGTTTCTGGTTTCTTGAAAAAAACCTCAATCACCAGGAAATACAGAAGGATGAGAAACCCAGAGGCTCTCTTGGCGAGCTGTCCAAAAGTCAGCCATCAAGAACTGACCCTAAAAAGAGAGGTCACCTCCAGTACAGCTCGTCTTCATCTACCATCCCAGCTAATGCAGCACCGCACCACAAAACCTCCAGCGCTTCCCGGGGCACTGGGACTGAACAGCACGGACCCCACATACCTCATGGTGGGGCTCCGCAGGCTCCATCCCAACGGGGCTCCACAGCGGGCCCTGCAGACCTGCATCCCAAAGGAACTCACAGTAGGGCTGTGCAGGCTCCATCACAACAGAACCCCCACAGGACAGGCTCTGCACGCCTTCATCACAATGGAACCCCCTTCTCTAGGGTTCCTCACGCCTTCCCCACCATGGAACTCCGGCATGCCGGGGCTCTGTACCCCTTCATCCCAACAGGACTCCCGGCGTGTCCTTCCCACGCCGGCTGCACACGGCAGCGGGAGCTCTGGGGCAGTGGAAACTTTGGGGCGGCCGCGCTTCGGCCACCGCTGCCCTGCAAAGCCAAGCGGAACCCCAAATGTGCTCTTTCCTGGGAACACGTGTGCCCGCCAGGAAGCCCGGCTCCCACCCAGCCGCCCGAGCCCGGGCCGGGGCAGCGCCGGCCACAGGTGCCGTGGCTTTGCTGCTCGCCCGGCCTGAGGGGCCACAGC
>VZTE01002601.1:966684-986002 GCA_013397775.1 Eulacestoma nigropectus
GCCCGGGGCTCTGGGGCAGGCCCGCAGCGGGTCCCGCACAGCCACCGGCCCCGCGGCGGCCACCAGAGGGGGACAGAGCACCGCACTGGGCCGGGCCGGGCCGCCCCGCCCTCCCCGGGACCACCGCGGGTGCTCCCGGCCCGGCCCCTCGGGCTCCCTCCCGGGCTGGCCCCTCCGCTGTGCCCGGGCCGGGCTCGGGGCACACGGCAGCCTCTAAAGGGCTGGGGGAGGTTCCCCCGCTCCCCACGGGTCCCCCGTGTTTGGGGGTGTTGCTGTAGGGTTTGCTGGCTCTGTTGGGAGCTGCCCATCAGTTCGGGGTCCCCCCCCCGAACCCACAGCTGACCCCAGCATCGCCATCTGATCAAACGCCGCAAATAATGTTGTTTATTTAAAAAATATTAGAGCAGCTCTTTGCCATAAGTGACAAGTCATTATTTAATTCCTTTGGTACTCACGGAAATAACATCAATCAACATGAATGCATCTGCTAGCTAAATATGAATGTAATCATCCATTAAAATGTTAACATTTATGAAAACTGTTTATTAAAATAAAGTTATAAGAATCTCATTGTGATTTGATAATCAGCTAATGTCCCCTTAAGGCAGAATTTGAACATTTGATGTTTGGAACTAGATAACATTTTAAATGCCCCATCAGTTCATAACTGCAGTTATTCTGAAACATGATTAAGCCTTTGTGTTGCAGCCCTGGAAAGACATGTTCTTTTTTTATCCTTGTGCCCTGTGCAAAATGGGCCTCCCCCTCCAGCCTAAAAATCCGAATTCGGATAAAAAACCAAAGAGGTGAATGTAGGGAGATAAACTGAAATCAAAATGGGGTGGTTTACCCTACCTGATCTAGTAGGGCTTTGTGTGAAACAACAAGTGCTGAATTAGGAGAGCTCTTTCCTTCTGGCGCGGTGATACTGGGAGGGGACAGAGGAGCATTCTTGGTACGTATGGGCTGTGCTCAAGGAGACACTGATGGGACCAAGAAGCCATCCACGAACCCAAATGTGCCTGCAACTGTGACCCTACAGACCACGCTCCGTTCTTGCCCTTGTGTACATCCCAGCTGGCATCCTCCACCTCAAACCCAACCCCTTTTCCAGGAAGGGAGATGTTATACACGTAACTAGGTAACATTTTGCTGTAAGACAGCTGACAGCCATAGGCAGGTTTCATTTTGAGTCATGCTTTCTATTAAGCACGTATCAGGTCTGCTTCCCTGTGCAGAAGCCCCGTCTCCCCAGGCATCTTGCTGTGTGCCCATCCTGGCGTGCAGGAACCACACGGTGCGTTCATGTGCACTGAGATTTTTGGCCTTCCTTGTTCTGGTAGCTCTTCAACTCAGATTGAAATGTGACTGCGACAGATTCAGTTGGCACCTGTTTGCTCCATCCAGCATTTCAACAGACAGCTCTGAGGGGAGCCTAATTCCTGCTATGCTTTAATCTCCGGACTCAAGCTAGCTCTGGTATATCTCCATAGAAATCTCATATATGCCACTGTTCTTTGACAGATACAGTTTCATTCTAAAGGACTGTTTCCACCACAGTTAATAATGAATCGTAATGAACATAGCTCGCAACAACTTACTCAGGAACTGAACTGTTTCAGACACCCCCAAAATTGGTATGATTAGTCATAAAGTCCTGTGTTGAAATATCAAACATCCAACACTGTGTGGGAATAAGAGAATTTTGTATCTTAATCTGGTTTTGTGTATACGCTTAAAAAAATCTTGAGGACTCTTAGCACATAAATAGGGACTTGACAAATTTCTGAGTTTCAGCTGTTTCAGTTGAATTTAGTAAACTGCAGTTTCATAATTCCCAGTCAATTCAGCTATAAACCCCCAATCACTGCCAATTCATTACATATTAGTTTTAACAGAATAGATCCAAATTCCTTTGATAACCACGAGGAAACTCTGAGCACTGTCTTTGTTCTGGAGAATTTCCACCATCATTCAGCATTAGTCAAGCACTAATGGACATTAAAAAATAAAGAATTGCTGTAGACTGTAAAAAATACATAATTTCAACTTTCCCATGTGACTGATGCCTTGAGAAATTGACTGACATAGCTATAACAAAATAATTATCCTGTTATAGCTGTGCCTGTATAACTTCTCCACATGGACACTCCATTCTAAAATTTAAGTGACTTTATTACAGAATAATTACTCAAGGACTTTAGACCAGAATGAGGTTCTGCACAGGAGAGTTTTGCCAGTGTGGCTCTGGTGATTTAAATTCGCCATACTAAGCAGGTAAATTTTGCTGTGCAGACTCTCAGGAGAGCCTGCCAGCAGTATTAGATAAGACGTCCCAATTCTGTATTATCTGAAAATTGAACTTCTGCACTGTACAGGGCATAGCATCCTATTTTGCATGCAGTTTTAAACAGGCAGGGCTTTTGCCTCCCAAGGGAATGCCTTCTTGCAGCTCAGAAGGAAGGACAGACAGGCATCACTCAGCTGTAGAAAAAGAAGTGGGATTTGGTAAACCCAGAGTCACATTTTCCAAATGCACTATCACTTGCATTTGCAAATGTGAACTCTGGATGTCCAGCCTTCCCACCCACTTGCCTATACTTTTGGCTAGAAAAACACACCTCTGAGGCCAAATTCCTTTTCCTTGCTGGCATTCTGCTAATGTGCTCTGAGGAACACGCAGGCCTCACACGGGTTACAGCTGGCCCTTCAAACACGCCGTGCTCCCAGCACACGCTGTCTGGATGTGCTGCCGAGCCCCTGGCTCCGGCGGGCTCCTCTGCCCAGCTGCTGGCTGCCAGCCCACGCTGCCTGACTCACCCTGGCCACAAATTATTCACTCAAGCCACCGAGCATCATCACAAGCCACATTCTTTGAACAAGACTTCACACGCCTCTGCTAGCAAATGTCGTGATGATTTGGGTCGTGGAGACACGGGGAGAACCTTAAGTGTGGACTGCACAAGGGACTTGCAACCTCCTCCTCCTCCTCCTCTTCGTATCATCCGGGCTCCGGCGGCTGCTGGTTATGCTGGAGCAGGGAGCTGTGTTTTGCTTGCTCTCGGCAGCAGGAGCAACTCTGGTCTCTGCACAGAGACCACCCGGGAACCTTGGGTGCTCCAGGCACAGAGTCATTTACCACGTGTTTGAAATTGAACTAGTGGAAAGATCTTGTTCGGTCCCAAAACACAGCTGAGCTAACACACAGGAATCAAAGGAAACAAGCAGCCCTCTTAACAGCAGGATCAGTGAAGCCTGGTTTGCTGCGCATTTGTCTTTCAAAGTTGAGCTCCTCTGCGGATTCCCTCGTGCCTAAAGACTGAGTTTGTGCCTTTTATTTGACGGACGAGTGTACTGGGTTTGCATGACAAGGTTTTGGTGGCAGGGGGGGCTACAAAGGTGCCTTCTATGAGGAGTTGCCAGAAGCTTCCCCTGTGTCCAACAGAGTCAGTGCCAGGTGGCTCCAAGACGGACCCACCGCTGGCCAAGGCCCAGCCCATCAGCGATGGTGGTAAAGCCTCTGGGATAACGGATTTAAGAAGGGGTGGTGGGGAGAGTGTGGGGGTGGGAGTGCCTGTGCAACTGCAGCTGGAGAAAGAAGCAAAAACATGTGAGAAAAACAGCCCTGGTGACACCCAGGTCAGTGAAGAAGGGGGAGGAGGTGCTCCAGGCACCAGAGCAGAGATTCCCCTGCAGCTCATGATGAACAAAGACCATGGTGAGGCAGGCTATTCACATGCAGCCTGTAAAGGTCCACGGTGGAGCAGATACTCACCTGTAGCCTGGGGAAGACCCCACATTGGAGCAGGAGGATGCCCAAAGGAGGCTGTGACCTCGTGGGAATTCTGCACTGAAGCAGGTTTGCTGGCATGTCTTGTGCTCTCCCTGGCATCCCTGAGAGGGTCAGCTTTCCCCTGAGCTGTGAACCACTCCACAGGACAGCTGGGGAGAGGACTGGGCTGGAGAGATGGGAGAAAATATTTTTCTGTACATCTCTTCTTAGTCCACAATCAGGGGGAGCAGCCATACATGGGACATCCTGTTTTGAAAGAGATTTCTTAAAATTAATCCTTTTTTCCCCCAGAAATTTTGACGCTCCCCATTCTGGACTCTACTCACCATAACTGGGTTTTATTTTCATGGAAAAAAGTTCTGCAGCATTAGAAAGCAAGGAAATCCTGAACAGTTCTTGCCTTGCAGCTAAGTGTGATCCAGGCTCCACTGCAGTCAGAGCCAGGAGTCCCACTGACGTCAGAGAGGCAGGGATTTCACTTCTGAAAGTTTGCTTTTTGTTTTGTGTTTGTGTTAAAGAGCCTGAGAACCCATGCTTGATAAGGTCAAGCAAGCCCAGCAGGGTCGATACAACGCTCTTCTCCCCTCTCAGATCCCAGGCACAGCCCAGACCACTCCTGTGTGTCTGCCTCTGAATTATTTAACTGTCCAGCTGGTTAAAAATAGCACAGCAGCAACTCCCTTTCCAGCCTCTGACTGTTAAATGGGCCGTCAGAGCCCAGCCAAGGCCGAGGTCACGGCCTGGGCTGCACATGTGGCCAGGGCGAGCTGGATGCCAGAGGGAGGGAGAAGCATGTCGCCGCAGAGCCTGGTTCCAGCACGATGATATCAGCCTGTGAAAGAAAAGCAAGGCAAACTCAGAACATTATGAAGCTGCCAAAGAAAACACCGTCTTCACAATGAACAAAAGTCTGATTAATTATTAATTGCCTGGCAGCTAATTAGCATTCCCTTGGGCAGCTGTCTACAGAGTGCCTTATATTTCCAACACACCGCGGGCCAACATCATCTATGCAAATGGCTTTGGATCAGAGTTAGCAACTGATTTGTTGCCTGAAACAAGTTGTTCCACTCCCATCTCTCCATCTCCTCCTGTCACCTCTGTTTTCTCCACCCAGGGACTTGGGCTCGTTACAGTGTGAGCTAAGCAGAAAACATCCCTTGCTGACGAATCTCCTTCCTGCCGTGCTTTTCCAAGGAAGCCAGACACCTCCCGGGAGCCAGCCCTGTGCACAACCCCAGCCTGCGTAACAGGAGGATGACTGCAGTGCTCCAGCCCTGGAAAAAGCCTTCTTTGGCTGTTGTGTGGCCAGAGCAGAGGGGAGCAGCTCTGGGTGGTGAGGCGCTGATCAGCTGCAGAGGCAGCGACCCAGTCTGGGCTTTAGAAATCAAGGCAGCATTTAGGGAATTCAGCATCAGCTAATCATAGAATCATCTAGGTTAGAAAAGACTTGTAATATCATCGGGTCCAACCCACTGCCAAGGCCACCATTAAGCCATGTCCTTAAGCACCACATCTACACATCTTCTAAATCCCTCCAGAGATGGTGACTCCACCACCTCCCTGGGAAGCCTGTTCCAATTTTTGACAACCCTTTCGGTGAAGAAATGTTTCCTAATATTCGAGCTAAACCTCCCTGCTTGCATCAGCTCCTATTAATGTTAATGGGACTTCGGCACATGCATGAAGGGTAAGCAGACCCCTTATGAGAGCATAAACATAAATTACAGCTACGTACAGGCAGAGCAAGCCTTCAGCTTGCTGTTTTACCATGCCAAGAAAGATGCACTTTCCATTTTAAGAACTTAGCAGCTTTAATTTTTTTTTTTTTAATGGAACAAGTCGATGCAGTTGGTGAAAGACTGCAGCAAAACCTGAAGGTTTCTCACTTTACCATCACATAACTCATCAAAGGCTGTCCACAAACCTGTGCAGACTAGGACACAAGTTTAGGATTACTAGTGTCTCCAAAATGCACCTTTCTGAGGTTTAAGTAGGTGTCATGCTGTCTCTGCAGTACAGAATTAATTTCAAAGAGTTTTTGACATTTTCCCTGAGAAATTCACCCAGCCTCTGTATTTTACACCTGACACCTGAGTGTACCTGTCACTCACACTCATTAGATGAAAATGTGTCTGAGAGCTTAACAGGAAAACAGGCAAACTATAAAAGGAAAGATGGTGAAGGAAACAAGGATCAACTACAGAGTGGTCTGAGGTGTCAGATCTGTCCATCAGGAGCCAGGTGTACCAGAGAAGGTGAGCTGACCTGGAATCCAGCAGAGGTAATGGATATCACCCCAACAACTTCATCAGAGCTCAGACTGATGCTCCAGCTCCAGAGATTAGAGGGATGATCACTTTCCTTGCAGACAAGGCCAGATGATAAAAGCTGCCATGGAGATCAGAGAAGCCCTCATCAACAGGAGCACAAGATCCTCGAGCCAGAGAGCGGTTTCCTGGTCTGTTTACACATTTTTTAGAACAAGGAGTCCTGCATCTAAGACTATGTGTCCTGGCTGTTACTGCAATATAAACATCATAAAACGACTGTTTTCCTACCCCAAAGCCAGAGGATAAGTGCTGATGCAGCAAGATGATTGAGATAAGAACAGTTGTTTTCAGAGTGAAGGGACACAGTCTGTGGAAAGTTCTTTGTTTCTAGGCAAAGAACTTGATCTACCAAGTAAAAAGAAAAAAAAAAAAGGCCTGAATTATCACAGTCAAGTTTCAAGTTCTTATTCTCATTCTACAGGTTTACCCTGCCTGCTGCCTTGCTCTAACTCTGCACTGTTCCAGTGAGGCAGCACATTAGTCAAATATGAGACCATTAAGTTATATCTCTATAGATATGGGATATAACCCCTGGAAATATATAGGCACTGCAGAGGAGCAGAGCATGGTTTTGTTGTACTCCTGTTAACAGTTCTGCAAAGAACCTGCAGCTATGATGCACAGCCAGATATTTTATTAGACTACATTTCTCCTCGTGTACATGAGCCATATAAAGTACATAAACTCATGAAGTCCAACTAAGACTGGCATAAATCAGGGATAACACCAGTGGAGCCGACAGAGTTGCACTGGGGTGAAAGTGGCATAAATCAGAGGCTGATCAGGTACACATTTTCTTTAAGGTAGACAGACCATTAAGTGGCTTACATAGACTTCTTATCACATTACAGTTCTGTAAGGTAAATAACAGTCACCATGCACTGTATATAATGAATTGCAGCCTGCAACATACAGCAAATGGCCATTTTTCTCTGGGATTCCCTCAGCTCAGAGCTCTGAGACCAACAAATAATGGGCAATATTCTCCAGCATTCATGTGTGACATTCCTATTAGTATTAACAGGAGGTATGTGCCCAAAGTCAGGATGTATTCATCAGCAATCTGAATTGGGTATTACTGAGGCTCCCAATGAACGTTCCGGTTTCATCCCCAGCCATGGCCCTCCTAGGGAGTAGCCACAGCTCTTTCCTCACCTTTGCACAGGAAAGCATTTATTTGGTGTCAGGTAGAGCTGGAATCAGAGGAAGCAGGGCAGTCTGGTATCACTCACCTCTGGGCATCAGCCCCCACAGGAGCCTCACATGGCCAGCCCAGCCCGGAGCAGGACTCACTGGTGCATGCACTGGGTGTCTATCACAGGAAACAGCATCAGGACTCGGAGGCTGGATGGCAGCTGAAGCCTGAAGAAGGTAAGAGAAGTGAAGCGACCACAAAGTCACAGGACAGATCGAGAATTTTACCACTTAAATGCCCAGCCTGGCTGTTTTCCTCCCGATAAAGCCTGCTTTCTGCCTATTTACACATATATTGTACATTGGAACGGCAGCAAAGAGATCAGAGTTTGTTTAGATTGAAGTTCAAAAGTAATTTGTCTAGATCAGGGTGGAGAGATGCTTCTTTAAAGCTTAATATACACATTAATTGCTTAATTTTTGAATTCGACTTCAAGGTGACTGGAATACAGAGCTAAAGGAAGTTTGACAAGCAACCAAAGTGTAACTAACACAGGCAGAGCACGCATGTGTACACAGCTCTGCTAACAGGAATAAATTGCTTCCTGCCCTGAATTGCACCTAAGAAGAGCCATAAGCTGGTTCAAAACTAAATATACACCACAGCATATGTACTTGCTAAGAAGGTCATTAGAACATAGAGCTTGGGGAGACAGCTGTGCCAGGAGAAAATAAATATAAAAATAAGATGTAGTGGAATCTGTGCAAGAGAAAATAACTGAAAAGACACAGAAGGCCAGGGAGCACAGCTGCTTGAAATAATTCTCTCTAAAAGAAATGGTGCAGCTGCATGCCTTATCCTAACCTCCTATCTCTGAAGGTATGAACCGTGGCAATGCTATTCCTGCCCTACCCAAGTGTAAGCATCCGGCACTATAGAACACCTTATGGAGAGCCAAAGATGAGACTGCCCAGCCAGCCGAAAGAATTAGGTTATAAGACTGTGGAGGTCTTGGCTTTGCAGTTTAACAAGTCTCCTTAGCAAAGACTTTCTTCACTTCACTAATACAGACTTCTCTCAGCTCTAAACGCAAAGGCTTAATCCCAGAGTTACTGGTTTGTCAACAAAGTCCCCCAGAATACTGTCCATACCTTCGACAAGCTGCAATTAATGTAACAGAACAATGTAAACAGGGCTCTAACCTAAACATGACTGGCAGTGATACAATAGAGGGGTCAGGGGGAAGCTAATCCAGAAATTCGGTGTGCACCCCCTTAAGCAAGGAATTTGAGTGCAACTAAAAATAGAAGGTGAGACTATCTGACAGCTAAATTGCCAGTGGTAGCTTAGCATGGATTCGGTTACATTGCTCAGCGACCCTCAGTGAATTAAATAGATTGAAATGCTAATGATAGAGTGAATTCCCAGTACAGAGGTAGAATAAAGTAGTCAGATTAGGTTTCAGACAAGGTGAGTTCAATGGCAGCAAAGAGATCAGAGTTTGTTTAGATCAAGGTACAAAAGTAATTTGTCTAGATCAGGGTAGAGAGATGCTGCTTTAAAGCTTAGGGGCTCCCCAGTGTTAAGTAACACGTCAGAAACAGCATAGACCTGACAAGCTATTTCTGTGACTGTTATTTTATGTGATTTCTATCAACATTGGAACGTTTTTCACTGGTCTCAATACACTCCTAATGGCATCGTCATTTATCTCCTAATTAATTAAATGCTACTCTGATGACAGATGTGCAGCAGTTCACCTGGGCTGTCACTCAGACTGTACTTGTTTCTTCTCACCGAGTATTCGAACCAGAGTAGTGCTGCAGTGAAACCACAACTGTGGCATTTATTCTCTTTGGGGTTTACAGGTGTTCACCATGACATCACAGCTTCACAAGTACACAGAGGCTCATCCCCACTGCTCCTCCTAAAGCTCAGGAAGCAGGAAAGCCACAGGCTTGATGAAGTGCCTTACCCTCCATTGCACAGACCAAGCCCAGGCCAGCTGCTTAACAAAGTTTAAACCCCAGGCTAATGATAATGGAAAGTGATACTCACAAAGCACACACAAAAATTAAGAGCTGAACTTGAAACTCCACTCAGGGTTCATCTGTTCAAAACAACTCTGGAGGGCTCTCCTGAGCAGGTGTATTACTACATAAATTCCAGGATCAATTTAGCCTTAAACAACTGATCCATCCCTTCTCTTCCAAGGTCACGAGGCAAGTCAGTGCCATTAGATTAAAACCAAACTTGATATAAGATGCACTATCCTCACAGTAAGGGCAATTAAAGACCTTACTTGACAAGATAGCGGGCTCACCATCACTCAGAGCTTTAAAAATGGGATTAGGCATCTTTCTAAAGGATGTGTTTCAATTCACTACCCTTGTAATTCAGGACAGTTATTCTCGTAAGAAAGTGACATTGCAGCTTGTCATTCAACTATCAATCAGCAGTGTCATAATACTTCAGTGTCAGTTGTCTGTTTCCATTACAATAAATAAATAAGAATTACGTATTCTAGTCAAGAAAAAGCAATGTAAGCCTGTGTAAGGTCAGGGGAGGCGTAACATGTCATGCCCATGGGAGTTGCTTTTGCTGTAGTGCTTATGAAGCTGAGAGCAGGAAATCTAAGCTCTCTGGCACCCGTGTTTTCAGTCTAAGCACCAGGCCTCACCATCTGGTCATTGGGTTAATTACTATATAGGAAAAACTACAAGAAAAAAATCTTCCAGAGTGATAATTTGATTTAGGTTGCCCTGATTGAGGTCTGACACAAACAGGACCAGTTTTGAGATGGCAGCTGACTTGGCAGGAATCAGTCCCTCAGCCAGACAGGCTGCATTTTGAGCAGTCACTTCTCAGACACCGCATATGGGATGGGACTCACTTCTGCCTTCCTCTTCACCAAGGCCAGTTGTTGGTTTAGTCTCAGTATTACTACAGGAGAAGACTACGTGGCCACTATTTGGGAACTGTGTGAGACAGCTTTGATGACTGCCCGTGAGTCACCAGCCTCAGCACCAGCAGTTAACAAGATCTGGGACCAGTGAAAATCTCAGGAGCTACAGTCCCTCAGGTACAGGGAAGGTGACAGCAGAGTCTCACCCCTTGTGGTTCCAGCCCAAAATGAGATGCAGCAAGGGGAAATAATTCTTGAGAAGCAGAGCCCTGATGTGCTTTCTCCATTCATAGTAACAGTCCACTTTATGCCAAGTGACTCATTAGTGTGAGTGAAGGCAACGTGATTCAACCAGAAAAGCACATGTAATTTGCATAGATTACTTTCCCACTTGGTTTCCATGCCGTGAAGTAACAGGGACTGCCTTCAAGACAAAAAAAAAAAAAAAAAAAAAAAAATAGTCCCATGAGTAATTCTTTGCTTAAGTATTAAGATATAATAGATTGAAGAGACATTTGGATATGGCAGTGTAGAGGAAAAAAAAACAAACCAAGCATTGTGAAGGACGCCTTGTGTTCCAGTTATTTCTAGTGTTGCGAAACTGAACAGAAACTATTGTTCAGAGAATGCTTCAAACACCCTTGCAAAGGAAGAAATAAATGTTTCCGTGAGCCCATGGAAGAAAGAAAGAGGAGGCAGCCTCAGCCATGAGTTGGTTGGATTTCAATATTTGCTTTTCTTCCCTGGCTGAGTGCATCTTGTGTTTATGTCAGTGGTGACACCACCCTTATCAGGCTCCGTGGAAAGACCACTGCAGAGCTGGCGGCTCCCTCTGAACAGGGGGTGGTGTCCTTCAGACTTGCACCTTGCTCTGGACACTGCAACATTTCACAAGATGAAACTCAGAGAGCTTCCAGCATTCATATATCCAACCCTTAACCTAAAACTGGGATGTGATTTCTAACTGCACTGAAATGCTGTAGCTGCAGTGGGTAGTTTGTGATTTCTTGTGCTGAAGCACTTGCTGGCAGAATCACGGTAAGAATAGGCAGCTGGCTCCAGTAAAGTCACAAGGGCAAACCCAAACTGCTTACTTTGTGCATAAATGGTTTAATGTGACAGGGCATGGGGAAAGCAGAAGATCTGTCAGAAACAATAAACAGGAAAGAAAGTATTACTTCAGAATAACTCATCCCAAGCAAATTGAGCTTTCCGAAGAAGCAGCTTGTAAACTATCGGGTTTCGAGAGTTGCGTCCTGGCTCCAGGCAATGTATGATGCTTCACTTGACAAACAAACCAAGCTCAAGAAAAACAACTTTGCTAGATTAAGACAGCAAGGAGGCATTGGGAAGAACTGAAGTGACACACGGCTCACCAGATACAGGGCTCATTTCACTGCAAGAGAGCAGTCAGGCTTCAGATGAGGCAGATAAACACACAGACCTAAAACCCACAAAACCTTTCCCCACACTTTGAACCAACTGCAGAGGTCAAGAACACTGTTTTTTAGGAAATGTGCAGAAGAAAAGTTGCACCTCCTTACAGCAGCACATTGAAGACATGCAAATCAACGTGCAGCTACAAGCCTGGGGCATTACTCAGCTTTCTGTCCCCGGGCCTGCATCTCCTCTGCCTTGCATTTCTTTTACTTCCAACTCAGTGGCTCAGAGGTGATTATGTACCTGAAATTGTGCTGCTGAAAGAGCAGGTTCACCTCTGCTGTCCTGAAGGATGGGAAATGTCACTGCAGAGATGGGTGAAATTACACCCTCTACCAGGCACTCCCTTAACATTCCAAGAAATTTATTTTGAACCTCATGTAAGAAACCAGCTGGAAAATAAAGAGAAGACAAGTAATAGAAGGACACTGCAAAAGTAAATAGTATTCAGCAATAACAGAACAAAAAATAAATTCCTGTAGACTCTGAAAATCAGCTTCACATTTTGATCTGGTCCATCTCGGCACGCCCCAGTATCTTTGGCAAGTGGACCGTGTTTACAAGTGGCAGCAGCTGGAGAGCTCATCTCCAACTGAGATCCCCTTGGGCAGAGCTCCCTGAGGGAATGGCAATCAAAACGTGCTGGGTGAGAGTTTGCAAATGGGGAACCGAGGCACAGGAAGGTTAATAATAATGATACTTTGCATTTCTTTATTACTTTAAATGGTCCACACCCTTTACAGACGTTGACCCTCCCAATACCCTGGGGAGAGGTGCCTGGCTATTATTACCCTGTTTTTTCACCTACGGGGACAAAGAGGGTGAAATGTGCCATTCCTCAGGCCAGATAGCTGACAACTGATGAACATATTTCTGTGTTACAAGTCCAGCTCAAGTGCTTAATGAAATATCATAGTAATTCTCCTTCTGAACAACCTTGTCTTATTGCTCCTCATAACTGCAGACATTTGGAGCACCCTTAGCTCCTTTGCAGGAACAGCTGGTTGGAGGCCAAGCGTAAGGTGCCCTCACCCACTGAGGACAGACAACTCCTTTCCCTTGGACATCCCTCTCCCCCAGCCCCACCTGCCACCAGCATTCCAAGTGTGTCCTTGCTAGGCTCACTCCTCCTAAACATTACCACAAGCACCAATTTTATTGCTCCAGTGCTTCCCATAACAATCTCCTCCTTTTCCCCTGCTTTTCCAGCTGAAGGAGGACCACACAGGGCTGGGAATGGGGCTGAGCAATGATTTCTAGGAGGATAAATAGAGAGAAGGGAAATAGCTACCAGGCAATGTTGACTTAAGTCTGAGTGGAAATTAAACAGTTTCTCACCAGCAGAGTAAGCTTCTGGAACAGGCCTGGGAGAACAGTAGTGGGGAGTAAATATCAAGGACAAAAGAACCCTCAGCCAACCTATGTAGTTTTAAAATTGAGCTTGTTCAGTCTATAGGGATGGGCCTCATAGGATAACCTGCTGATGGAGGAGGTCTCACCAGCCTGGAACTCCCTGTGACTTCCTTGAAAGCACTGAGCTGTGCAGCTCACAGCCACCAAGGCTGTTTAAAACCTTGGCTGCCAAACAAACAAAGTGGTCGTCAAGAAAATTGCATTGCAGCACTCAGCACCAGCTCTGTTCCTGGCACTTTGGGAATCTGTGTCTCTGTGTCCTGAAGGAGTGCCCCCATCCCTCCTGCGGCAGGGCCTGCTCGAGTCCCACCTTAACGAGGTCCTGGGATGCTTTGCCATAGGGCTGGTGGTCCCTGGCTCCAGTGGCACTCACTCTGCTTCCCTCTGTCACACCCAGCTGCTCCGATTCATTTCATTTCACTCCAAAATAAATTTACAGCCAGGGTTTCCTGTGGTCAGCAAGTGCTGCGGACACGGATCACGGGCCCCTTTGGTCAAGCTTGCGGAGAAGGCTGTAACAACAGCAAGGGGAGTTGGTGTGATTTAGGAAATTGTTGGGAACTTACATTCAAGAAGGCAGCCCCTCCACTCCCTTCCTTGCTTTCCCAGGGTGCAGACTGCCCTCGTCCCCCCCAAAATCAGCCATGCAGTGGGCACACTTCCAGCCAGAGGGGATGAAAGGGACGGGTCAGAGGCCAAGTCCTCCCGCCTGACCCAGGGGGTGTCAGAGGCAGCTAAAACCCATCCATCAAATGTAAGTGCTTGGTTATCACAGAGGGAGTGCTCGAGGCTTTGTCTCCATGGGAAGATTGTACTGGTATCGTTCAGGGTATGAACACAAATTGCTGTGATCCCTTGGGGCCCTTCCTCGCTAGAAAAATGTGAGTCCTTAATGCTCATTAATTAACTCGAAGTAGGCTTTGCGGGAAATGTGCAGTTTTCACATGAATCAGTAGGTTATATTAAAGACCAGCTCTACATATTTTATTGCTGTATGATTCAGCAAAACTCAAGCATGCACTTAAGTTTAAACATCTGCTTAGAGCTCAGTGAAGTCAAGGGAAGGCTGCTAAAACACTTCAGTGAATTGGAGCTTATTTAGACTGGGTGTGATTAGACTGGGTGTGGTTTAGGAATCAGCAATCAAAAATTTCCAGTACTTTACCTTGTACTGTAGTACCTGAACATGTCCTCCTTTCCATTTGGCTGGAAAACTGCTAGCACTATGAAAACAGATAAGACTCAAAGAGTTTGGAAGATTCAAGCTTGGCTTTGCAGTCACGGTACGGAGATGCTGTTTCTCTGCAGGACTAAATCACCCCAGTGCAATAAGGACCAATAAGTGCAATAAAGACTCTGGTTTTCTGCTTTCCTGATGGCTGTTGCACTACAGACTGAACTGCTTTGTGCCAAGAGGCTTCAAGGCACTGCCCAGATATGCTGAAGAGCTTGTAAAACTGCTTTGTGTGTTTGGAAGGGACTCACAGCCCTGGGATGACGAGGTACTGCTGTAAAGTTGAGATCAGCTCCTGATCAGCTGTACTTTTCTGCCTGGATAGTAGCAGGCATAAAGCTCGTGCTGCCACAAGAAGGCAATTCCTGGAGCTCTCTCTCCTACCACAAGACAACGACACAAGAGGGTCCCAGAATCAGTAAAAACACCATCCTTCAAGCTGGGGCCGACTTGCAGCTGGGGCAGCAGATGCAAAGCCCAGGCTGTTCCCCACTCAGCTTTTCAAAGGGCTCCCTTCCTCCATCCGTGCAGTGTCAGCCACCAAAGCCTAATGATTGCTCTTTAACCTTAAAATATGACAGCCCCGTGCTGCACTTCTGTGATCCTGTAATCACATCTTCCTACAGACGCCCTTCTCGTGCAGCTTAAATATTTTACAGATACATGTCTAAGTACAAATCTACCGCATTAACTCTTGTATAGAGGGTACTTATTTTCAGCTCTGTGGCTGGGATTCCTATAAGTGTAATTTACCATGCAGCATGACAGAGCTGGGCTAGAAGGCACAGCTTTTACTAGCTAAAATACAATAAAATATGCTACACCGTGTTTCACAGATGAATCACTTCTAAACCATGCCTTTAAGTATTGTCTGTCACTGCAGTTCCTTATTGTAATACTTTGTGAGAGCTAAGAGAAGGAGAGAGAAATTGCCCTTTAAATCTCTACGAAACCTATCATCCAGAAGAAATTAGGGACATTTGTTCTTGGAGTCAGGTGGGTTATGTAAGAGAAAGCTATACACAACAGGTTTTATATGAGTGGAGGTGAGGCAAATGTGTTTTCACTTATTTGTATTATATTGTGTTTTGCTCTAAGAACATTCAAGGACCAGCTCACAAACAAAACAACACCCAAACTCTGTAAAGAGCAGCTGTAGTCCAAAGGGTGCAGACAACTATTTCCTCTCAGCCCAAGCTACCAGGCCACCAGCATAGAGACCCCAGGAGAGCAGAACTTCCTGATACCTGCTCTGAATTAGCTCCCAAGAGGAGAGTCAGCAGCACATGGACAAAGCAGAGGAGCAGGTCAGGCAAATCATCAGCAGACAAGAAGGTATTCCCATCTGCAGTCAGTGCCAAATGATCTTTGCAGTCCTTGCTCCTGAGGACAGCACTGGAAGTACTGGCACGAGCCCCCAGCAGTCCCAGAAAACCTGAGGAGCAGACAGCTCTTTGGGAAATGGCCATACAAGACCCATGCCAAAGATCTTTGAACACTCCCCAATGTCTAAAATCCCAGTGAAGTATGAAAGACCCAAAGTTACAGGGAGAGAGCAGTAATGATCTCCAGTGGGATGTCTAGAGTCTGGCCAAAGTCTTTATATAATTTATGTGATTGGAAGGCACACACTTCGTTCCTGCTACTAAATACATCCCCACTCACCACATACCCAGATTCCCCCCACATTCCCTGGCTCGCCTGCGAGGGCCCTGGAGCCAAGCATCAAGTTATCCCCTGGGCTGCTGGAGCCCTTCACAGACCCAGAAGTTTTTCTGTAGATTGCAGCAGGTTGTTTCTAAGCTAGCCTCCCAGTGAGCCCTCCTCTCTGTTCTTTAAAGCTACCTCTGAAATAATCCAGTAAAGACAAAGCTGGAGCAAGAGGGCTGTCACAGCTGGTGGCCACAGCTGCAAGTTTGGGCCAGAACACATTGTTCTTCCTACTGCAGATGCTTTCTGTTAATAACACACTTACTACAGAGATATTTTCTTCTTTGGGGATCTACAGCACAAACCAAAACCAAGGTCAAAGAAAAAGTCCATTTTTTCATTTACCATTTTGGCAGGATAAACAAGAAACGCTTCAGTCCCATCTGACATGAATTAATAATGCTCCTGTTATTCACTGCCTGTCAAAAGTTTCATCAAGACACAAGCTCAGGTTTTGAAAGATATCCAAAGGCGATTAAAATGCTGCGTGATGGAAGAACACTTGACCTTGAGGGCAGAGCAGCTGGGCAGCAGTGCAGGAGCTGTGCATGGCTGGTGCGCGGGGGTGCACACACACAAACAGCCTGATCCCTGCAGGGACTGTCACTGAGCTGCCAGCACTGGGATGTGTGTTAGAGCTCCCTGTCCCGTGTACTGAGGATACAATCCAGTGTGTCACTCCAGAAGGTTTCTCCCCCTCCAACATACTGCAGAGAAGCCTCCTCTCCTGCAGCTCTGAAATCACATGCAGCAAACATTTCATGCTGAGCCACAGCATTCAGCTTCAGAGATGAAGACTCTCTGGATTGTGTCCCATTGCCTTTTGGTCACAGAGATCTGAAAATAACATAATCAGAGCGGGGGAAAGAAAGAGTATCAGCGCAGTGACAGTTCTCTCTGGCAACTTCAAGGAAAAGTGAGATTTGGGGTTGCTGGAGATCCCTGTCATGCCCAGTGCTGGTCCCAGGCTTGCATGCAGCTCTGGGTAGCTTGGTGTGGCTTCCCGGTTTGCTCCACCCACGGAGTTTGGTTTTCTGTCTCGGCTGCACAGCTGAGTGTGTCTTGAGTACCAAAAACCAGCATTAAGTTAGTTGGACTAGTGCCTTCCTGTACATTTTGTAAACAGTTTGAGACCGCGGGGTTTCACTATGTCTCATGGCTTCTGCAGAAGGAGGGTGAGTCAGAACTGGCCAGTGAAGAAAGCTGTTGTGTCTGGGACCCCGCTCCACCAGTTTCAGAAGCTGGAAGGTGCGCATTATGCTTTGCATGTATGTTTAGTTCACTTTCTTCAGCTGCCCTAGTGGTCTGGGAAGGGGAGCCATGGGGAAGGGAGAATTTTTCCTTTTCTTTTTTGACAAAACCAGAAAAACGCCAAAACCCTCAGAAGTATCAAGTCTCAGTTTTATGCAAGAACCTTCACAAAGATCCCCCAATCATTTGCATCCAGCATAGCTCTGTCTCCTGGAGGCACTAACACCTGCTCACATCAATTTCCATGGAGTATCACCAAGTACCACCTCACCCTGTGGTCCCTGCAGTCACACAGAGCTCAGACTGGGGCAGGACAGAGCTGACAGATTTTCCAGCCCCTCGCTGCCTCCATCCCAGCCACGCAACACACAGGAAGGCTGTGTTGCGAATTTGAAGGCATGCAATTCTCTGCCTATAAACCTGGCTCTGCTCAGCTGCTCTTTCAGCCCCAGAGATTTATGTATCCCCTCCCTTTTAAGTAAACTCTTTTTCAAGAGCATGACTGTAAAGGTAAGTTCAGGCACAGACCTGTGTAAATTATATGGTTTGAGCTCCCCTGGGATCAGCATGGTTTCTGCAGTCTCTCCATTGCTCAGGCTCCCCCGTATGCTCCATAATCATTTCCAGGTTCCTTCATGCTCCCTGACTCAGGGCTGTAACTCACACTGTCACCCTCTGTGCCTGAGAGGCCCCACTGGCAGCTCTCAGCTTGCCTGGGGACCAGCCCCCAGGCAGTTCCATGCTCCCGGCGGGGAGGGAGGAGGTGCCAGTGGCCTGGAGCAGTGGTGCCCTCCCAGCTGCCGAGCTGGTACTGGGAAACGTGCCCTGGTTCATATGGAGACAATGGGCTCTCAGCTGAGGAGACCTGGGTGTTTTTAAAGATCATCTATTTTACATCTACGTTGTCAAACTGAGTAGAAGTTGCCCTTGCAGCAAACGACTTCTGTAAAGATCAGAAATGGATGTTGCTTATTGCCTATTGATTTCCTGGATGAAGAATGTGCACATGGCGCAGAGCGGAGCGTTTGCACTACAAACACTTGTATAATTATGGGAGAAGTACACATTAATGAGGGGCTGACTATATTTTCCTTAAGTGGAAAGTGTATTTAAAAGGAGAAGGCTCCTAGAGCTTTTGAAGTCAGAAGTTGTTAAACAGTCAGCAGATGGAAATTTAAAATTCCTTCACATCAAGGCTTTGTGATCAATAGGGATTAAGCCAGACAGGACCTTTCAAAGCTTCTAGGCTTATTAACAAATAGGTATCTGAAACACAGAGGCACTGCTGGAGGCATCTGTGAGACCTTGGTGCCAGGAGACAGGCAAGGGGAGAGAGGCTGAGGCAGAGACACGAACACTGTACCCGGCTGACTCACCTGCAGCCACAGCAACCAAACCTGGATGCTCAGTTCCCTTCCTTTGGTGCTGCCTATCTCCTGATCACATGGCAGTCTGAAGAGGAGGTTTCCTGCCCAGTTTCCAGATACCCTTCTCCTAGCTGTGCTATCACAGTACCCGTTTCCCACCAGGAGCTCTCTGTTGCAGCTCACATGGCCATCGAGGTACAACCAGTTCTGGGAGCAAAGACCCACCTGTGGGCAGGGAAGGTGGAAACAGCTGCTTTGCATTTGCTCCGTTTGCAAAGTTCAATGTCCCTGGTTTTATTCTAATAAAACCTGATCCAATTGCTTGTTTGGGTTTTTTCTTTAAGCTTAAAGCTTCTCAATCCTCTTTAGGGACCAAAGCTTTGTCTGAGTCAGGGAGCCATCACAGGGGATTCTGTAGGCGCTTCCAGGGCCTTTCTTGGAACTTGTTTCTGCTGCTACTTAAAGCCTCAAGGCCTTTGAGTTATAGATGAAGCAAGATTCCCTCTCTACGTGTTCACATCACAAAGCAAGTGGACTGATTTGTAAAATGATCAGCATGAAGGTCAGCTGCTCATATCTCTGCTCCTCTGGACCCACCTGAGTCCTGTCTGGCAACTGCTGTTGTGAAATGCCTGGTTAAGGGATTACAAGACAGTCTTCACTTTCTCCTGTCACCTGAGAAGCACTGAAAAAAGGAGAACAATTGATCTGAATATCTCTTTATATTTTTCTATGTC
>VZTE01002601.1:986064-1037727 GCA_013397775.1 Eulacestoma nigropectus
TTTTTTTGTAATCAAGGAAAGGGAGAATAAATTAAGATTCTTTCCCTTTCCTGACAGTTTTCCATTCAGTATGGACCGAAACAGCAATAGGTCCTGGGCCCATAGAGGAGGTGTCCAGGCAGCAATTCTATAAAAGAGGAGCAAAGATTAAGAGCTTTGCTCTGATCAGATCCAGAAATCAATTTCTTCTTCTTGTAGGATTTTTTTTATATACCAATTTTGCAGTTTTACTAGAGTTATAAATATGCTGTCTTTTGAAGAAAAAAATAGATTCCTGCAAAATTAAGAAATCCAGTCCCTTTCTTTTCTTTGTATCTAACAGGTGCAAGCTACCAGAAGAGATTTCCTTCCCAGCAGATGCTGTATCCGAACACTGCGGTGTCATTTACAATCTTTCCTGCATGCACGAGCTCAGCCCTGTTGTTGCCACGTCTTTGGATTTACGATGTGGTTAACAGTTTGTTATTTTCTTCTCTGCCTTCCAATTGCCTTTGTCTCGCTCGGGTGACGGGAGAGGCTGAGGTGAGTCATGCGGCCACTGGAGACTGCTGTGCATCTTCCCCGAGTGGCAGTGGGAGCTCCGGGGATGCGTCTCAGCCGGAGAGGCACTCCAGTGACAGATCGCTGAGATGAGCACAGCTCAGAGCCCCAGCCCGTTGCCCTCGGCACAACATCACCGCACTGACGAGCGGAGAAAAATGTTTTATGTTGCTGTGAAAGGAAGCAACACGGCTGGAGATTTAATCATTCCGGATTCACCTTGGCGTGACGCCACCGGCGCGTACCAATGGAGCGTTCAACGTTCAACGCGCCGCTCCGGCTGAGCTCTGACCTCCTCGCGCGACGGCGCGTTGGGGATTTCCAACGCCGCGTCCCTGCACGTGGCATCGCCACTCACGGCGTGTGAAGCGGGTGAAAACCACTCGGCCTGACAGAGCAGCCTGCCCGCCGAGGGCTTGGCACCCAGCGAGGGGCTGGGACCTGCCTGGCACCGGTGGGCTGGGCGGAGAGCTCCACTGGTGGCTTCTTGGTGTGGCAGCACGTGGTTGTGGTGCACAGCGTGACACTCCAGGATGTGACTTCACTGACCACGCCAGTCTGTGCTTGTTAAATAACGACGGAAGTTCAGCAAGGACATCCCTCTGATAGCATGGCACCTGTTCTGGGGAAATACAACCATCTGGAAAATAAGGTAACACCAGATACATGAGCCTCCTCTTCCCCCACTTCACTCCGGGTCAGCTCTTCGCAGCTGGAGACCACAGTCAGGGGAGCCTGCAAGTCCTGCATCCCTCTCAAAGCAACAGGAGACCTGGATCCCTGCCTCACGTTGTGCAAAAGTAGAATGAGTACTAGAATATTATGGAAATCGCATCAAATGGGGAAATGCCTTTTTTGTGCATATATTTTTTTTTCAATTCCTCTCCCCAGCCCAGCAAAGTGACAGACTCCTACAACTTGCAAGCTTCCTGAGGATGTCTTTATCAGCCAAAACAGGGATTGTTTGTAACATTCCTCTCTTCCCCTCTGCCACGTCACTTTTATTGGCTGGCTCAGCTTCCGCTGCCGTGTGCTGCTCGCTCCTCCAGCAGAGGAAATGAGCAGCACACACGGGGCTAGGCAGGACAACAATCTTAGAGAAAGAACTGGGAACCATTTAATGCAAATCACCCTGGGATCAGATTGAGCCTAGCTCAATGCTCCCCATCTAATATTGGTTTTGTTTTTAAGAAGTATCTAAATGCTGGGAGCAAATTTCAGGTGTTGTTTGTACTTGGCCCCAGTGTGGGCCAGACAATACAAAGCAAACTCCCACAAGCTCTGTCTCAAGGAGGCTGCACTCTGATTTCCTCCTGCCCTGAGAAGCAGGTATAGTTTGTTACTCATGCATTTCAAATGCCAAATGTGGCAGGATTTGTTCTAATCAAACTCAGCAGTACTGCTGAGAAAGCAGCTCTGAATCTGAGATATGTTCTTGTCTTTAAATATTTCCCCTCCGTTGCTAAACCTTACAAGCACTTTCAGCATCTGGCAGGTTTCTTGGTTGGGTTTCCTGGGATTAGACCTCAGGAAACCACACAGTTCATCTCCTTCTTCAGGGAAAGTCTGGTTAACAAAGCCATCCCTGATGAATGTTCACTTTTTTAAAAAACCTTCCCAAGATGGAGGGTTTGTAGCCTCCTCAGGTGAGCCATTTGAGTGTCTCATAATTGCAGAAAATACATGACACCTTGGGAAAATCTCCATAATAGTACCTCAATCCCATTCTACCATCTGCTTTGGTTTTAGTAATGACATCTCTTCACATCAGGGAAAATCTCTAACTCAGTGTTTGCAGGACAATAGCACACACAGGTATCATTGCAGGGAGAAAGCTTCCAGGAACAAGTGGATTTAAAGAGATTTGCTGAGGTTTAGTTGTGAAGTTAACTCTGGATACAAGAAGAAAACACAGAGGGACTGTCAGGTATCAGAAGAGCTGAGTTAGACAAAGAGGTGTGGGATGGTGTAAGAGCAGAGATGTTCTGTCCTCACAGCCGTCGTTATCCAGTGGGAGGAATGACCTTACACTGGGCAGTCCTGCAGTCAAACGTCAGCCTGTCTGGTCACAGTGTCAGGACAGCCCTCTATACACAGTAGGTGTCACAGGTGTCAGCCTACTGGGAACCACACAGGACCTGGCCACTCACCAGGGCACTGAACACCATCAGAGGAGCGCCGAGGAGACTCACTCATTACTGACGTGGTCTGATCTGGAACCTCTGTGGTGGAAGGGAAAGCACCTCTGAGTCATCCCCGCTCTGTTTACTGTTAGCAGTGAGTGCTGAGCAGGGAGCAGCCTCCCGGAGCACCTCCTGCCACAGAGCCACCTTCGAATGGCCCACGCTCTGCAGAGCAAATGGAAAAGCTGCTGCGGCCAGGAATTTCCTAGTGGGAAACAGTTCAGAGCAGAGTGAGGCTCACTGTGGTTTCAGTTTGCATGTTCCATCGGCTTTCATCTCCAGGAAGTGCTCCTGCCTGCCCGGTTCTCAGGAATATGTGTGTTTGGGTACATAATTTAGCTTCCCTGGCAGGCAGATCAGCTGGGTTCCCCTCTCAAGCACTCAGCCAACCCACTCAGAAGGGCTGGTGCCCCTGACTCCGGAGCTCCCAGTCCCAGCTGCTTCGCAGAGTGCAGGTTGCTGCCTCACAACCTCCTCATTGCTCAGGTCCCAGGGGAGAGGACAACTTCTTCTCTCCTCACAAACATTCACAGCACCCCTGATCTGGTCCCACATCCCTCAGCCCCCATCAGCTCTGGATGCCAAATCTCATCCACATCAAAGCCACACCTGTGGATCCAGGGCTTGGTCCCAGCTAAGGAAAGAAAAGGAAAGCCTCAGCAGCATTGAGGCGAGAGACAGCAGGCACCTCGTGTCCTATTCACACTCACACAGGGGTGTAGCTTGCCAGCATTCAAAAGTGTTCCCATGTTCTAATATATTTTTTAAAATACGCTTTTTTAAAAGTCCTCTCACACAGAGAGGATTTTTTAATAAAATAGTATTTGAGGAAAGAATTAAGCTGGGATTTTGTTGAGGCCAGAGGGCCTAGATAACACTAGTGAGTAATGAAACAGTGCTCAGCTAACCTAATGGGCTTATCTGGATGGTCTGTGGGTTTCCCTTTGTCTCCAAGCCAAAACTTGAGAAAACACCTGCAGCAAAAATCTTATCTGCACTCTTCAGTTTTCTTCCCTCCCTCATCTCCTGCACTGTGTGTTATAAATAGTTTCTTTCCCTCCTCCCACTATCCCATTTATCAGCACAGCACTGGTTTTGTTAAAAAAATGCTACATCTAGAACTAGACTCCAAGCCTATTTGGAAGGATTTGTAAGTATTATACATTTCTTTTGTTCAGCAAACAGAAATAAAATGGGAATAAATCTGTGAAGGAGCTTGAGGCTGATACCCTGCTTGAGGTTGACCCCCCAGCTGAGATTGTGCACCAACACCATCACTTCTGGCAATTCATCTCAGCAGGGGTGACACTGAGCTGCTGTGAGTCCCTCTCAGGTGGCAGTGCCCACCCAGAGCAGATGCAACATGGATGGAAAAAGGCAACAGTCAAAGCCCAGGAGGGGACTCTGCCTGCTTACCAGAAGTATAAGGAAATTTTGAGTAAATCAGAGTAGGTTGTGCTGGCCTGGAGAACACAAGGGCATCTGAGATGTTTGCAGGTGGGTCTTGTGGAAGGACTAAACAGGGCATGTACCTGAGTGCAGGGAAAGCAGATCCCCAGCTGTGCTTCAGTGCAGTGGGAAAGGAGGGACTCATGAGAGGATAAAGCAGAGCTCCAGGCCCTGACATAGGTGTGGAACAAAGGTGACTCCAGTCTGATGACCCTGAGAAAGGAAAAGAAGGTACTTGGGACTCGTCCTGCAGAAGCTACAAGAATAAAATGGCATCTCAGCCTTAGGTGAATTTATACAGGGAAGAGCAAGAAGAAGAGGACAGAGGATGTCAGGAAGATGTGCAAACAGAAGAGCAGCTGACTATGCATACCCAGAAATGTATCTGAGCTGGGATGCATCTCACTGTACTTTAGAGGCATCTCTGTCCCCCCTCATGGTGACTCTGGGCTCCCTTTATAGTCACAGCAGAGAAAAGGGCCCATTTACAGAATGATTCATCTGACCTCTTTTAGACATTTACTCTGGCATACAATGACTCATGTCCTTGGGGTGCCCATTTCTTTCCTATAAACAAGAGTCTAGACAAGTAACTCAGATGTAGACATTCACAATTAGATGTCTACGTTTGGACAGATGAATTCTGCCTCTAACGTTCAACCAGAAATCAACCTGCAAGCTCTGCCAAAGACAGCTCTGGTTGATAGCCACGATAGGGAAGAGAAACAGGGTCATTCATTCTTTTTGATGGTGCGTAGCTCCCTGCACAAAACGCTCAAAGCATTTGCTGAAAGATTAACCATCCTGTGAATGGCTGTGGTAGCACTCCTGGAGCAGCAGCAGGGACCAGTAAAAGCAGATTCATTATTGCAACTATTTTTCTAACCTGCCCTTACATCTAATTAACTGGTGTCAGATCCTTTTTCAGTCAAAGTCATTTGGCAAAAGGAAACACAAATCAAACGAGTTTGGCGTGCCAGCTCCTCTCGGGGTGGGTTGGTGATGGTACAGATGTGCATCTCACCACGGGCTTCCACTCTCCCAGACTTGAGAGGCCACAAGAAAAGCTGGTGGCAAATCTCTTGCTAATCCCAAGGGTCCTTTCTGCTGTCAGCAGAGCTGATGCTGTGCTTTCCAACGTGGGGCTCTAAGAAGCTCCTCAGGGTTGGGGGTAGCTGGCAGGATCTTGTGATGCTTTAGGACCCAATAATCTGGACAAGTCAAGCCAGATCACTGGGAAGACTTTTTGTTTTGACAGTTTTAAAGTGTTTCTCATTTCAGCCTGTCAGTCTGATTTCCTATGGCTCTTACATTCACACTGGCTGTGTCTCCCTCAACAGCTTTGAACTCATTGAGCAATTTTAGCCAAATTTGACAGAGAGATAACAGCCTCTGAGACAACTCAGTTCCTCAAAGGTTGGCAAAAATAAACATCCACGTAAAGGAGAGAGATGATATGAGTAACCTCAACTGAACAAAAGGCTGCAACGTGAGCTCAGCCCTGAGAATCAGCCCTAGAGATTCCTAGGGAAAGAGTCTTTGCAGATCACTCAGACCCCAGCTCAGAGCAAACCAGGTTCAGTTTAACCCAGCACCCACAGAGCACCAGGGTTATTCTCCAAGCAGTTTTGGTAACAACAGTTGAAGTTTCAGCACACAAAGTCACCTCAAATTTGAAAAAGCAGTTCTGTTTTTATGTTGCAACTGCAGTTTCAAATGTGTAAAATTAGAACACTATTCTCATAGAGCTGAGTTTTGGAAGGGAAAGGTAAGTGTTTCCTGATTTAAGGAGTGTGACAGGAAGGTTCCCCAGCAGCTCCTGCCATCACATCCCTCAGGGCAATACTTTCTGGGCAGCATTTCCCAGGGAAGCACCGTCCCTGCCGAGCCTGGGCAGGGAGCACAACACCGCCCTCACTGCTGGCACCAGCCAGCCGATGTCCCTGCCCTGGCTGGGGATCCAGGAGCTGCTGGCTCTCCTTCCCACACCCCACTGGAGCTGGGCAAGTTGGGGCTCTGTCACCTGGTTCCTGGTGCCACTGAGCTTCAGCTCTGCTTTGGGTCCCTCAAAGCTCCCTGAGGGCTGTGCCAGCAATTTGCAGCGACTGGAGGAGATGGCTCAGCTCATGAGAGGCTCCAGGGAACCCTCTTGCTTCCCTCTGACGAGGGGCGAGTGGATGGCAGGCTGCTGGCACCACATCCACAAACTCAGGCAGGGGCCAGGGAGTCAGGCAGAGAGAGGCTGGAAGGGGGGACACAGCTCTGAGGTTGGCACCATGGGAGCCAGGCTAATTGGGCTCATGGGGTTGCCGTGGCTGTGGATGAAAAGTTCTGTGTCAGCAGGAACTTTGCATGCTCTGGGCCAAGTTTTCCATGGCTCACTCCCCAGCCAGAGCCAGGGGCAGCAGCCCCAGAGCCCCAGGCTGCAGAAAATCAACCCTGAGTTACTGCTCAGGGAGGTGCTGCTCAGGCAGGGTGGCTGGGTGCCATTCCCTCTGTGTGCCAAAGGGACTGGCCTGCAGCAAAAGGGCAGCTGAGAGTGAGTGAGAAACGAATCCCTTCCACAGCACCACACAGAGCCATGGGCACTCCCAAGGCAAGGCTGGGGGACAGCAGAAAGCACAGCTCTGTGTGTTCCCCTCCTGGCCAAGTGGTGGGAGCAGCCTCACAGCAGGTCAGTGTCAGGATTTCATTCTGGGCAAACAGGGGATTGTCAGCCCATGCAAACCCTCACAGCTTCTGGGCACTGCGGAGGCACGAGCTGTGAGAACGAGGACTGAGACGGAGGAAATCTGCAGCATCATCTGATTTCTGTTGCCACCTCCCAGCCCTCCCTTTCCCTTCCCACACCATCCCAAGCTGTAGCACCTGCAGAAGCCCTGGGCCAGCTCTGCTGCCCCAGAGGAAGCAGTGGCTATAAATGGCAAACACAGGGCTCTGTCTTCCTCGGTGGCTGCCCTTGCAGTGCAACAATCCATCCCTGCGCAGCCAATGCCTGGAAAATTCTTCCAGGCTGCCCGTCTGGTGACCCCCAAGTGATGAGATTTTATTCCCTGTCTGACTTTATCACTCCCACAAGTGGCAGAAGCCAGAAAAGACCAGAAATGCATGCTTGCACTGGGCTGCCACAATTTTAGCAAAAAACAAAACAGCATCACAAGTAGGGGGCTGACTCCAAGGGAAGCAGCACATAAAAAGTTCCAGACATCCTGAAGGGCTCAGACAACTAAGGCAGGCTGTCGGCCACCCTGAGAAAACACAGATAAGCCAGAAACCCCTATTTCCCACTTGCCAGAGCCTTGTGAGCTGGAGGAGAGCTCAGCCACTCCACAGCCAGAGCTCTCTGCTTGCCAGCAACTCCTCACCAGTGATGGGGGAACAGCAGCGGGAGGGGAGATGCTCCTTCAAGGCACCACCAAGATCATTTAGACACACACCAATCACACAGACACCAACTTATTTTCAATACATCTGTTTCCCCCCCCCAGCACAGCTTCTCCTGCAGTTCAAGCAGCACGAGTGGTGCATCTCGCTGCCTCATTTATTTTAAATGAGATTTATGTTGGTATTACTGAAACAAAGCTGTCTCCCTTTCACAGCCATAACGTTAAAGGACAGAACCAAAATCCCAAACCAGGGTCTCTCACCAGCTCTGCAGCAACGCTGTTCTGGCCAAAGTGGCAGGGGGACCACAGATCAGACCTCATCCAGTCAAGCTCTTTCAGGTGGGTCCTTCAGCCCAGCACTCCCCAGTTCTGTTCTGAACACCCTCTGTTCCCAGGTGGCATCACCGTCTCCGATGACACATCAAGGCTGCAAAGCATCCTCTGAAACCGAAGGGAGGAGGGAGCTTTGCCCAGCCGGGGAAGAACCTGGCAGTGGGGTGCAGAGCTCCGACCATGTGCGTGTGGGAGAGACTGCAGCAGTGGCTTTTAATGGTTCCTTGCACACTGCTCTGCTGATTGATGGCTTACCAGGAGCTGTTAACGCAGCAATATCCCAGCCCTATTTACAGACATCTCTGCACATTTACTTTGTCACAAGTAAACTCTGCACACGGCAATAAAGCTTAAGGTAATGACTTCTTCAGCACAAAGCCAGCAATTTCCTGTCAGCTTGGTTTACAAATGGCCAACTCTGGGCTTAATTTTCAGCTGTGGCTCCAAAGATGGCTATGCAAAGTGGGGGTGAGGGGAGGGAGAAACTCCAGGCTGTGCCACTCTGAGCCGTGGCAACCCTGCTCTGAAGGATGAACAGGGTGGGGCAAATCCACCCCATGCTCGCCCACAGTCACTGTTTTGCTCTTTTTCCATCAGCAGGAAAGCCAGTGAATGGCAGCCCCAAGCGTGGGTGAACTCCCACATGTTAATGTGGTTGTGTCCCTTTCTCACAGCCAACGTTGCTCTGTCACAGCTGCCATGACACAAGGGGAGACCACAGTGGGTTTCCTCTCCAGAGGCCTTTCTGAGGGAGATGCAGGCATCTCATCCCACTTCCTACAGCATCCTGCAACAGTCCCCAGGGTGACCTGGGTGGGAACTGTGACCACACTCCCTCTACCATGCACAGCATTACAGAAACAGAGCAGATCATCAGCCTGGACAGGCCTGGGAGTACCTGCGTGGCCTTCAACACCTTTCTCTGGAGCAAAGGGAAACAGAGCAGGGAGGCCATAGACCAGGGAACTGGGCTGCAGATAACCTGCACACAACTCGCTCCAGGCTCCTGGCTGCCAGCCTCAGGGAAAACAAAGCGGGTATTGCTGCTCTCTCCTGCAGCATCAACCTTCACGTGCTGAAACTGTGCTAAACGTCTCCAGCCTCCTTCTATAATTAGTGCAGAGAGAGGATGTCTGAGGAGTCTATTTTAGGTGTCATGAGTCACCTTCCAGAGATGTAGATTTTTTTTTTTGCACTGACCATGTAGAAAGATCTGAAAGTAGCTACTTAAAATAGACGGTATAAATATGCATTGAAAGCTTGGAGCATCCTGCCCTTTAACTGGGTTATGATGTTCCTCCTTACCAAAGGGTGTGAAAACACTTTGTCACACTGAAATCTAAGCTGCTGCACCTAGAAGGGCTGTCAGCAGCCAACTCAGGTGCAGAGGGGACAAGATGATGCTGGTGGAGTTTTTCCAAACCATCCTGATCCAGCATCCTCATTCCACTGGAAAACAGCAAATTGTTTTCCAGCACAGGCCCTGAACTGTGAGAAAACAGCTTTGGCATTGTTGAAAAGGAGGGGAAAGTTAATATATTTCCATCTGTGAAAAAAGGGTCAAACGATCAAGAGCTCTTGTTGGCTCAATCTCCAGAAGGCAGGTCTATGTGTAATGTTTTCATTTTAAGCTGTGGCTAAAAGGTGAAGAAAATAAAGATGGGAAAAGGCACTGTCTTGATGCATTAGGGGAACAGCTGCAGTGAAGCCTCAGAGGTTCTCCTCTGCAGCCCAAGGTTTGGGGGTTTCCCATTTTCCTCTCATCTTCCAAATTTTTATTATTTTTCCCACTTAATGTTCCTCTACCCTTTCACAGCAATTTCAGACACAAAAATGGTGTTGCTTAAAGGAAATCCTTGTGTTTGCAAGAGCCCAGTCTTTAACATTTTGGGCTTATTCCTATTGAGATCTCACTCCCATTGTTTCATTTCTACCTTGAAACCCCTCTGTCTTCTGTTTCCACTATGAGCTGTTGTAATTGTTCCTTTTTTTCCGCCCATTCCAATTCACTCTCCTTTAAAGTTCCTCCTTTACCCTCCCAGCTTCCATGAAGATTCCCTCAACCCCTTCTGTAAATACTTCAAAGCTTTAGAGAATGAACTCTGCCTCAGCTCTGCATCCTCTTAAACAGCTCGCTGAATATGCTTCTTGTTATTTTTAAGAATCTGTTAGAATTAAACCCCAGTAAGAAATCTGCCACCATTGTGGGGGAGAGCACATTAATCAAAGACACAAGCTTCTCCCCAGCTGCCTAGGCAGGGCCCAGCCTGGGATTGATAAATTGCACCTGGAGGTAACTAATAAATCTGAGAAGTCATTTGCTTTTTATGAACAGGAGCGGCGGGAGATGCAGCTGCCAGAGGAATTTGGGTGGAAGGAGATCAGTGCCCGGAGCCCCCAACAAGTTCCTCATCCCACTCCCCTGCTCACTGTTACACCTGATGTCCACCCCCAGACCCACTGCCAAGCACAGCGGGTCCTGCCACGCTGGGATGGGGAATATTTAAATGAATCGCTGGGGATTTTCCGAGGCATGGCAGGAAAGCAGCCAGAGCCTCCATCTGCCGCGGGACCGCGGGTGGCGGTGGCACGGCCAAGCACAGCATCGGCCACCCTGGCGGGCAGGGGAGCATGCACTGGACTAAAGCTCTGCCCGGGACACAGCAGTGCTGGCTCCTGCCAGGGGCTGTGAGAGCTGGAGACACTTCCTCCGTCCACGCCTGCCTGTGCTGGAGGAGGAATTTTGCTGTTCTCAGCGTCAGGGCAGCAGAGAATCTCCTCATGAGGGACTTGGATGTGAAGTCCTGAGATTCCCCAGCTCCTGTCACACAAATGTCAACACCTTCCTCCTCACCATGGCCAGAGCAAACTGTCCCCAACTCCCCACTGAATAGGGGCTGCAGAAGAGTCACCCCTCATGCTGCAGCCTCAATACCAGCCCTGGGGACTCTGCTTTCTGTCAGCATTACCATGATGTGCATCAAATAACCATCCCATGGGAAACTCTCTAACTGCTATCAAGAGCCACATTTGACTATTTCCTCAGAAGTTTAGGAAACACATTCCTTGTCTTTCTTGGTTGGAAACAATTTTATGGTGCCCACATCATAAAAATCTGCAGAAACTAGAATAAATCGTTACTTACACGTCTGATCCTAGACAATAGTGCAAAGAACTCTCTTCAAAAACATGGGGTCAATGAAAACCCATCTTCTGTAGTACTGCCTGAATGTCATTTCCTCTTTTCTCCAGATCACAAACTCCCATGGTAAGCAGCCTTTTCACCCATGCCCTGCACAGAGCTGAACACAGAGCTGCTAGAAAACACACACCAACCACCTACGCTTCAGAGACCCAGAAGGGAGGATCAGACAGGATGTTATCACAGGAGAGATCATACAAGACATGGGTTAAGATGTTTCTTCCCTACCCCTTCCTTTTCTTTTCGTGTGAACATCATTAGGGCAGCCTGGAAGAGCTTTCCTGACACAAGCAGAGTTTTTTCCAGAAAGCCAGGACCAGGCATGGGCAGCAGGGCTCGGCTCCTGGGCACAGAAGGAGCAATCTGCTGGCATCCACTTGATCCATCATGGGAAACAAATGCTTTTCCCTGATACATTAGGGCCCAATTTAGACTCTGAACTTCAAATCACAAAGCTGCATTAGAGCCTGTATTTCCCCACTGACCTCACTGCAAGAGAGGATCAGAACCATGTTTGGAAATTCCAAAGTGTTTGGGGTCATGCTGAGAAAGAGGCAATCCTTATTCTGCTCTGGGATGTGCTGGCCTCTGCCAAGGCTCTGATTCACTGAATATCAGAAAATATCTCTGCTATCCAAATGTCCCTTTGTCAAAGTCATTCTCTCTGTGGGCAGGGAGAATGAAAGAAGAGCCTCATCTGCATCTCTCGGTACCACACCTGGGGATAAATGTGTCCCCTCCCCTGGGGCACTGGGCAATACATCCCACTCATCCAGAGATGCACAGAGACACAGCAGATCAGGATGTCACATCCAGTGGAAGTCCTCGCAGCGCTCCTGGGCCATGTCCAACATCCACACCACATCCATCGTTTGTGGAACATCAACCCCAAATCCGCCCCCTTGGTTATAATCAGCAGCTGTGACTTTTATTTTCCCTTTCCTACACAGGGCTGCTCTAATATTTGTTCACAACACTGGCTGTGTATCACATCAGAGGGGAATTACTTACTGCCAATTATTACATTAAAGTTCAAGTGGAACGATGTACTAATTGTCTTGTTATAGTTATTAAAGCTCTGGTGTGCAAGCAAGGCACTTCTTAGATTATCTGCATCCTCTCTGGTGACGCATGAAGCATCACACGACCTGCTAAGAAGCAATTGCTGATACAGTCATAGCCTCTTTAATAATATGTACATTAAATAAGCAGGTATTATATATAAATATAATAATTATTACTATATATATGTAAATAATTGAAGCTTTCAAGTTCAAGGTTTGCTGGGGATTCTGCAAGCTCCTGGAAGCAGCTGCTCTCTCACTGCCAAAGCAAAAGTGCTTATGAGGTACTGACCAAATCCAAACTTTTAAAAACCAGCAAATACTTATATAGCAAGGATTACCACTCAAGTAAGAAGGGGAGAGGAGACATCTCATCTCTTCCCAACATTACACTGAGGGCTGCCTTAACGGCTGGCAGAAAGACCGCCCAGGCATTTTAGTGATCCCTGCCTTCCCTGGGGCCTGATCTCTTGTTAGAGGGTTTGGGACGTATGTGTATAGGGGAATCCTGGTGAGATTTCATGCAACTCTGAGCAGGCTCTGGCATCTTTGCAGGGAGTTAATTCACTTCCTTTTAAAGGGCTTAACAGGTAGACAAATGTGTGAGCTGCTTCAGGGATTTCCAGCTGTGGGGGGGGCGAGGTGATGTGAATAGCACCATGACTTTCTTGCAGCTAGGGGAAGAAAATATCCCACTGTCTCCCTGCTTCCCACCACCGGGATCAAAGCAACCTCCTGGATCATGGTCAGATACTCAGCAGGAGCCAGCTCTGCTGCTCAGACATTGCATGAAGGTGGTGAGATATTAATAGGAGGTAACGAACTATTCTCTCATAGCAATGTGTACAAAAGGAAGGATGAAAGGCCAGAATGGGATAAAATCAAGTTTAAAAGGCAGCTGCAGGGTTTTATCCTCAGTCAGGTTCTCGTACAAGCTCTCTTGTAACTGCTTATAACATTTTCCCAGAGCTCCAGCTATACTCCTTACACAATTCCCATAGACCACCTTTGGGGCAAGGCCATTCCCTGGCCCGATTCTCACAGAGGTGCTTTACAGCTGGGACACGAGTCCAGCTTCCAAACACACAGCTCCATCCAGCACAGTGGGGTCTGCGTGTAGAAAATGCCTCCCCAAACTGGAGGCCGTGTGGACCCAGAAAGGCCTGAAGCAAAATGGAGATGAAGCAAAGAGCACCAAGTCCTCAGCCCGAAGGGTGATACAGGTCTCCCCTCCTGTCACACTCACCAGGTACCTCTGTTCCTTGCACAGCAACCTCACATCAGCAGATACCTCCCTCACTGTGGTGTGACCAGAGCAAGAACCATGACCTAAGTCTTTCTTTCTCAAATTGCCCCTCCCCTGGTTCAGGCTGGGGACGCCGGCACAGCAAACTCTGTCGCCAGCAGCTTCCACTGCAGATGGCTGAAAGCTTTTAGAGATTAAAGGAAATAACATGGAGAAAGAATCTCCTTTCTGTGCCAGAAACACACACAGCCAAAAGCTTTCCACAATGCAGGAGAGGATGAGGATTTGGGCGGCCTATTCTAACACCCAGTAAAGTCAGTGAAAATATTCTCTGATTATTTCAGTGGGCCCAGCAGAGAAAAGAGTACTGCTTAAGAAGTCCTTTAACCCTAAACTCTTTGAGACTCAATCTGTTCAGATTGCTACTTCTGTGGTTTTTGGGCGGATTGATTGAGAAGAAGAGGCAGATAAGAGCTGAGTTTCAGAAAAGATAATCATTGTTTTCTTTGTGACTATTTGAAACTGTAGCTTAATGTTAGCAATCCCTTGGCCTGGTGCAGCTTGGTACCAGCTCGGACTGTGCAGGCTGGCTGGTCTCACCACCGAAGTGTGATCTGTTTTTGTAGCATTGCATCAAAGGGAGGGCAAAGCAATGAACTCATTTTGGTGTAGTCTTTAGTAAGACGTAGGGAAAAAAAGTGTGAGCAGAAAGTAGCGTTTTACAGAGGGGGTAATGAGAGATTCAATAATATTCAGGTATAAACAGGAGCTCCTCCAAACTACCCAAGTTAAACTCCAGTCTGAATGCATTTTATACACACTAGACATAAATTACAACTAAAAATAGGCAACTTTTTGCAAGGAAATAACACTGCAAGCTAACCAAACAAATGGCTTCCCACAACTCCAGCCCCAGCTTTGTCTTTCTCACGGCCTGGGTCCCCTTCCAGCACATGGGGCCCTCTCACGACAGCCCACACCCGTGTGGCTGTTTGCAGGGACGGAGCTGCCTCCCCCAAGCCCCCATAAATCCGAGGTGATGTGGAGCAGACGGCTCCTGTGAGCCCTGAGAAAGGCAGCAAAGCCTCCCGGAGCCAGCAGGGCTCCTGCTGTGCCTCTGTGGTCTGAGAGGGGAGAGCCATGTGCCAGCAGCCCCTTATAAGCCATCGGGGTGTGCATTAGAGCCCCGCGGGGACGCACCAACTCCATTACCACCCCCGTGGGCTCCTCACCAACCCATCCCCTAACAGCCAACAGACCTGCAGGTTCCAAACCTGGAAGGGGAAGGAAAACACCACCAAACAGATTAGCTCCACAGTTGGGCTCTTAATTATGGGTCATTTAGTTCAGTTAATCAATAGGGAGACTTCTTTAACCGGCTAATTATGCCAAACTGCTTCCACAATGAGCAGGTTTGCTGCTGGTTGTTAACCATGAAGGGATAATATTTCACTGTAAAGATAAGAACGCTCCCAGTCCTCAGACAAATGCTTCGCAGTCACCGGCTGCAATTTAACCCATTCCACACTAAACAGAGACTTACAGCTGGAACAAAAAGGTACCAGCATCACTGGCTTCTCGGGGCTAAACCACCAGGGTGAATATTGCCTCGAGTGAATCCCTCAGATCATTTACTCTTCAAATCACTCCTCACTCAGGCTAAACAGGAGCTAAAAATTATCTATGCAAATCAACCAGCTGAACTTCTTGGTGGCAGCCCTGATAAAAACCAACCAGCCTCTGTTGCCTTTCAGGCAAGGAGTGTAATTCCCTCCTTTGCTTTGCCAGGCAGTTGCGTGAGACAGCGAATCCCAGCTGAGGCAGGAGCCTGGAGAGCCAAGCCATATCCTCCTTCCAGACCCTGGAAGAGCAGATCAGCATGCGGAGGAGGAGGTCTAGGCCCTCGTTTGTCAAAACAGATAAAAGGCCAAGACAACTTCTTGTTACTTGTAGTTGTTTAGAAAAAAGAATGGATTTTGTTGCAAACTTGAAGAACTGATTACTGGATTCAAGGCCTCTGTTGAGGTCATCAAATAGTTATTGCAATAGAGCAAGATAAGAGCTGAGTGATAGCAAAAGTTTGTAGCTGAATTTCCTGGATATTTGTTTTAACAGAACAAAGCAATCTGTGCTTGGGGTTTGCCGGCAAACTGCTTGAACTGGAGAATAACAGCGTGCTGGGAGAGCATCCCCAGCAGAGCCCCCTCAGGGATGCTGCTTCTGGCAGGCTGGGATCCCCTCTCCCACTGCTGGGGCTTCAGACACCCCTCTCCTGAAGGGATCTGCTCCCAGCCCCAAGGATAACTGGAATTCTCCTCAGTGCTTCCACTGGCTTCCGAATGACTGCAAGGCAAGTCACAGTTCCTGTCCTACCTGTATCCCCTATGTTTATTTCCCCATCTCATTTCCCCTTCTTAACACCCCAGACCTTGGCTTTTGCTGCTTGAGAAAGCCCATTAATGGAGCATTATTGTAATAAAGAAATGCAAATACACGCCCTGGCCTGAAGCATTGGCTAAGAGTTTATCTGCATGGAAAAGTCACACAGCTGTAACTCACACCAGGATGACAGATCCAGTTTGATACTGTCGTAAAAACACAACTGAAAGCAACAAATGCCTGTTCCAGTAGTATCAGCCATCTTTATGAGGAGGAGAGTTCAATGATGTGAGCATTCAGAATAATTTTAGACTAAATCACTGTGTGTTTAATTCAGCCCATCACACCAGCACGAAACTTGCATTTCTACAGTTCTTAGTAGGCAGAGGAATCTTGAAATGCACTGCCTGGGGCAGAGGATGGCCCACAAGCTGCCTCTCTCACCTCTGTGCACATCTCTGATGACCTTTTTGGGACCACTTCACTGCATTCTCTACCACAACAGACCTCAATAGCTACAAAAAATAAGATTTTTGCTGATAGAAGGTCTATCTTTGCTCCTCATCACCTTCTTTTTGGCACATGAAGCTGTACTCTTTTCCAAGGAAGCAAGGCTTTAACTTCTACATTTGTCTGCCATCAGCTCTTTCTAAAATATGTTGTTGAAGTGCAAGCTTTATGTAAGCTTTACAGCTTTAGATGCTGTTTTCTAACCTCCTAAAACATTACAAAGATTGCAATGTTGACTGGGAAAAAAAATAGCACACAGACTTGTACAAAAACAGGCATTGCTGAATCACAAAAAAATCTTTAAAAAGCAATAATGTTTCTATCCTGATGTGTATCAGCTGCAGCATTTTCTTGTTGAAAAACAAGGTGCTATCAGAAAGGGCTGCAGTTGGATTCCAGGGGAGTTTGGGCAGAACTGCAGAATCAGATTCCAGGCTAATTCCATGTTTACTCTGGAAAAAGTGCTATTGAGATTTAAACCCACTATTTCTAGCACTATAAAACATCATACATTCCCACATGCAACTGATTTATTAAACTTCAGCACATCTGCCAGGAGCAGGAATGTCAACCTAGAAATTGGGAAACAGAAGCTTAATAGTTTGTGTTTAAAAAAATAAATAAATTAAGACTGTTTTTACCCGGATCACGAGAATACAAAGGGATAAGGGATATTCCTTTGGGACACGCAGAGCTAGATTGCAGATGTGATTCACAGAGACATTCAATCAGATGGGCACATCAAAAGCAATGGTAAATTACACGTCTTCAATAAAAAAAACATTAACTCACAGGTACTCGGCCACCGAGGAAGGCAATTAGACTTCACATTATTTGTTAAACAACAGGCACAAGATGATACATAGTGAATTTTTTGCCATAATAGCCTATCCTGGTCATTCATTTTGAAGAGAATAAATCTGTCACTTGAGTGAAAACAATTGACAGCACCATTTATTACCTTGCATGCTTCAGAATAACAGCACAATTTACATGTTGCCCTTTGGCACTGGGACTCGGAGCTCGCCTAGAAACAAAGCAAAATTATCTACAGACCTGGTAGCAAGGATTTAAGCAGCAGATGACCTTATGTGGTTTATTTAAACTTCTATAATGGTGCAGTCTTGTTCAGCCTCTGGTTATAGAAGAAATAGGTTCTTCTGGAGAATCTACAGCCTTGAGACTCTGAAACACAAAGGGTCATGCAGAGGTCTCTGTATCTAATAGTTCAGAGAGTAATGTTTTAGCTCTGATCCTCTGAGATACCTCCTGGGAATTAAAGATATTTGGTTTCCTTTCAGAGGCTTTAAAGGGCTGGGTCCATCAAAAAGAAGGAAATTTTCCCCTAGCTCATGAAGATAAATCTTGCTGCTAAATCTTTCTTTTCCATATGAAAAAGGCCAGGTCCTGGGTACATCCAAGCCATTTAGCCCACTGAAAAACAAACCAACAAAGTCTAAGGGAAACGTTGTTCCTAGAATAGAAAATACTCAGCCCAAAAAGACTCTGAATGTCCCAAGATGCTGTCTTTGACAGTGACAGCTTTGTGGCATCAGCTGCTGGCTGGTGTTTCTTTTTGAGAAGGTTGATAGGTGTCCTACGGCACCTGTTACAAGTACATGAGACACTCAAATTTGGGTTCAGCTATAATGGAGGAGAAGCCTGCAAACAATTTTGGAAAGGCATTTTAAAGAGATAATCAGCTCTTTGAATCCAAGAGAAACACTTCGGTTGAGAGCTATTATAAACCTCTACAAAGCACTTCTGTCTACTTCAGCAGCCAAAAGTTGTCCAGAATGGGTAAACTGAAAATATCTTACACTCACCCTTAGGGAATTAAGCTGAGATTTCAGGTCTGTGGATGGATGCTTAGGGCAGCCAGGTGCTGGCAAGGCTTCCTCTCTGCACAGGGAGGTCTCCACACCTCCAGCACACCCCTGCAAGAGCCAAAACACACAGCTTTTCCCACCACAGCACCGCTCAGCTTAGCAATGCCCGTTCCAGCTCCAGAAGGTTCACGCTGCTCTTCCCTTTGGCAGAGATTCCCCGAAGGAAGAGCAGGCCAACACCCAGAAACATCCCCTCTTGTTATAATTAGCATGCAGAGTGGATTTTTTGGTTTCATTTTCCAGCACGGTTTGGTAGCACACGGCCAGGTCAGAGTCTGGCCATTTACTGAGGAGCTCCATCAACCCCAAGCACTGCTCTGCACACTGTGAAATTCTAGGGGATTATTACAGCTGGAAGTAGCACTTAGAAATTCAGCACACACCTTGTGCATCCTCCCACAGCACCCTGGTCCTTGTAGAGCTATGAAGCACCTGTCACTCTGAATTTTCCTACTCTCGTCAGTGGGATATTTTTATAATTAAGTCAGTGAGATCCTGGGTTTCCAGTAGCTTAACAGAAGATTTCACCCCTGTGCTGTTGCAGAACATTTGCAAAGATCCAGGCTCTATCTGCTTTCTTAGTCTTTTTCTTTTTTTCCCTGTTCTAATTCCTGGAGATGCTAACATATAACCAAAATGCCTTTTTTTTTTTCCCTTTTTTTTTTTTTTAAACAGTTGTCACCAACCTGTAGTTATGTTGTCAAATAAACTGCTGATACAGGTGTATTATTTACTTCAATTTCTAGCAGAGCTGAGAGCAGAGTTTCTTTTGTTGTTTTTTTTTCCTTTCTTTAAACACCACAGCGTAAATTCTCACCTGACTCACATGTCAGTTCAGAGCTCAAAAATACCCTAAATCCATGTGAAAAGATTGAATGACCAAGAAACCCATGAGAGGGTTCTGGACAGCCCAGGACCGTGAAAGTCCCTGTCCATAACAGCAGACAGAAACCACCAACCAACCACAACCCCTTGCTACAAACAGCCAACATCTGGAGGTTTGAACGTCTCCCTCTAGTAAAATCAAGAAACAAGGGCCCTAGGTGGGGATTATTTAGCCATTTAAGCATTCCGCTTCCAGTCAGAAGAGCCGGGGCCAAATCTTGTAGATGCTCTCATTTTTACAAAGCGCTTTGCACAGCAAAACTCTGGGCAATGGGCTTTTTGTTTTTATTTCCTCCAGGCCAAAAGTGTTTGTTCTCTTCCTCAGGTCTGACACAGGGGTCTTGAAGAGGAATTTTGCCTAGTCTGTGGTTTATAAGGTGAAAGCTAGATCTCCTCACATTTAGAGTTCTCTTAACCAGGCCTGAAATTCTTTATCCAGTTCCTTTCATTGTGCTCCACATCTGCTTCCTCCTTAAAACAAAATTTGGCAATGGATGAAGCAGCACAATACCAGGCTTGTGGGGCAAACAGAGGTCACATAACCTGTCTCTGCCTGTGGAGTATAAAAGCAGAATACTTAGTGTTATTAGCTTTTCTGCATGAGTGATCAATCCCAAATTGGACATATGGGTGCCATGGACAGACTGATAAAAGTAGCATTTATTTTTTCTGAGTGGGCTATTTACTACGTACTTGGGACTGCAATAGCAACTGCGAGCTCTCCTTCGGTGATGTGCTGCTATCATTCTTTGTGATAAGGCTGAAACCATTAGGCAGACAATAAACAAACAAACAAACAAATAAATAAAGGGGAAAGTGCTCATGTAAGTGCTAGGGGAATACTTTAAGGCAAGCTGGATGTCTGCTAAGAGAGATGACACCCCTAAATTTTGTCATTCTTCACAGGGCTGCTCCTGCTACCTCTCTGCAGGGACCTCTGAAGATATAAAATAATCTTCTACCTATTTTAGGTAGCTATCTACCCTCAAAGGCTCTGCTGCACAGAGGCAAAATGATGCTTTCCTTCCTCAAACACACTCAAATAACAAAGTGCCCAATTCTTATGCAGTTTTCCTTCAGAGCCTTTGGATATCCTTTATTTCATGAATGGGGAGAAAATGTCACAGCCATGCTCTGCCAGGCAGCACAGCTGAGTTTCCCTATGTACAGCTGTGGGACTTTGCTCACAAGAAGAATTAAAACCCCACCAGATCAATCACATTAAAGCTCAGATGACCTTCACCGAGTCTAAGAAATTAACTCTGACACTTACACCCACACACTTTGTAAGGCAATGGGAAATCATTGCCCAGCTTTGACATATGGTCTTCCCAGGCCCTTTTGCTGTCCACGTCACCTTGCTCTGAATTTGAAAATTTTCTGGCTTCTGTGGAGCAGGGCAGGTGCATCCCACAGGGACAATTTTTACCAGGTCAGGCCAAGCAGTTGTTCCTCAAGGTGAATTTGAGGCCCACCACAGCCCTTCTGCAGTCTTCCCTATTCTCAAGTGTCTAGAAGGAACTGAAAGAAGCCATGTCCTGGAATCAGGGAAATCAGAGCAGGGCACTGCCTTCAGCCCGGTCATGGCCCCTTGCAGCATGAGAGAGTCGCCCATTTCTTTAAAATACTCCCTCAGCTTCTGGTTTTTTGTTTCACTTCCCTCCCCTGCCCTTTGACACTGCAGACCTCAAGTTTGGACTTCAGCACCCAGAAACCAGCAGCCAGACGTGCCTGGGTCACTTCTGCACCCAGGCCAGCAGTGCAGGCACACCTGGGCACCTGCCTGGCCCAAGGGCTTTTGAGGAGCACCTGCTTCACCAGAGCACGTAAAGCAGGGAACAGAGTGGTCTGAAATTCATTGCTTTGCACTTTCTCAGGCAATTCCCTTTGTAAGCTGTGCCCTTTCTATATGGCAAGCATGCCAACCTACATGAACACGTTGAAGTTACTTTGCTCCAGAAAAATCTTTTCCCCACCTCCAGCCCCAATAGGAAACCACCCCATGGGGGCTGATGGTCACTGCCCTGTCTGAACACAGTGGACACCAAAGGAGCAGCACAAGAACCAAACCCTGTACAAAACAGGGCACAGAGTTTCCAGGAGCCCCCACTTTAATCATCCTAAACCCACTGAAATCACAGCCCAAGCCAAAAAGCTGCCCCTCTTAACAGTGGGGTTTTTTTTTTTTTTTTTTTTTCATTTGCAGATTAACTGGGAAACTATTTTCCTTTCAGATGGCTTTACAAGTTGCTCCAAGTTGTTTGCAGCCCAGCAATTTGAAATGTCTGCTCTTGCAAAGCTGTCTACATTTCTTGGCACAGCTGAGTTTTCCACTGCAGATCCCATGCATTTAATCTGCTCCTCAGAAAGTGAAAGTCAAAACGAGGAAATCCAGTTGCAGTTATGGGAATCTTTTCATGAGCTTTAATAGCAACTGAACTAAACACTGGGATAACTCAAGACATTGGAACAGTCCCCCGGCTTGAGACACCAGACATCGGGAATGGACTGCAGTGATCCATCTTTTGCACCCCTGGGTAGTGCTACCAGCTCCGGCTGGCCAGCATGGAGCACAGAAGAGAGCCATATCCCACAGGCTGTCTGCGGGGCTGTGATGGTTAAATATTGTGGCTGCCCCTCAAGCGGGTCGATAAATGAAGACAAATAGGACATGCACACACCCACCCTGAGCACAATGCACATTTTATAGGTGCCAGGATGCACAGCGCGCTGGCCCTGGCAGTTTGTGTCACACACCCCACGTGTGACCCACCCGCACCCTGCAGCCCACAAGGAAATCTCCTCAGTGGTGCGTCCTCCCAGCCTCGTCCCCAGCTGCAGAGACAGCACAAACCACAGGAGACAATGCCAAGGGAGGAAGTCAGCCCGGGTCTGGGATAAATCACGGGAACAAGACACCTGGCAGGTCACCTTGCTCTGCTCCCCCGGCAGCTGCCGCTACCGCAAGGCTTTTGCCTCGCTGGTGGAACTGCCTCCAGCAGCCGTCCTGCAAGAGCTTGTTAAAACAAGCCCAGCAGCACCGCTGCTCCCCACGCCAGAGACTTGAATCATGAGATCATAAACAGGGCTGATGGGATCATAACTAACACGCCTGACAGCTCTCGCTGCTCGCTCTGCTTTTGTCTCGCACAGTGGGGAGAAGAGGGGGCTTGGAGCTGAAAGGAGAAGCCCAGGACACATCCCTGCAGCCTCAGAGGTGTTACTGGGCTTTGCTGGGCAGCAAATGTGCCTCTTGTAGGGCACTGAAGAACAAGCTGCTGCCTTGTGCCCTGCGTGCCTGAGCGTTGCAGCGAGGGACCCGGGCAGGCCCCCTCCCAGCACAGCAGCAGGAGCCCAGCAGGAGCCCACGTGGGAAGCCTGGGATGGAGGGATGGGGCAGGATAGTGCAGCACAGCCCATGCTGGGCTCTTAAGCTGTGGGTATGTGAGAATCATGGTGAAAGCATATTCTCTGACTATAACCAGAAAATGAGAACCATAATGAGTCATAAAAATGAAGGGAACTGCTGAAAATCAGCAAGAGCTAGGAAAATACACTTCCTTTCTGCATCCAGAAAGCAAGGATAGCAGTATTTCCTTACCTGGACAGGTAAAACACCTCTGTGGGTCTGCAGTTATCGCGTCAAGAGCATCTTCTGGGACCTGAGCAGCAAGTCCATGCTCAGGGAAACAAAGGCTCTTGCCCCATGGGGTGAAAGGCAGGGCAGCTGCAGGAGCAGCCCCAGCCCAGGTGCCTCTTGGGGAATGGGTCAAGGCAGAGACAGACCATGAGCCCAGGGTGTGCCTGTCTAAGCAGGGCCATGGCAGAGCTGGAGGCACCCTGCAGCTTCACTAGAGAGGCAGGATTGCCCCAACCTGAGCCAAACCGGGCTCGTGTAGCCCCAGGTGTAGCCCGCTGGGGCCATCATTACTGCCCATCAAACCCACGCAGGTGAAGCTCTTACACAGTCATCCAAAAGCAACTACTGTGGGGTGCAAGAGCCACCCCAGGCAAGATGTGACCCCCTGCCAGCCCACATCTCCTGTTTATCATGTCCCGCTGCACCCAGCTCAGGCTTCCATCCAAGGGTCAATCCAAAAATGCAACTGGGTCTGCAGTCCCATGAGCAGTGGAACTGAAAGGAGATGAAGCTCTACTGCAGCTGCTGATTAGGTTATTTTCATGGATAAAACATTAATGATAGGTTTTTGGATGGTAAATTGGTATGGGAGGAGATGGATTTTCCAAGGTGTCAGAACATTTTGTTTCAACATTTTTCAAAATGAAAATGTTGACATTTTGCAAGGAAAAAAAAAACTAATGTAGATTTTAGTTTAATATTAAATGTGGATCCATCAAGAGGAGAACTCCAGAAAATTATCCATTTTATGTCAAGCATTTTAGAACGTAGGTCAAAATGAGATTGGGGTTGGGATTTGTTTAATTAATTGAACCCTTCTGGAAAGTACAGCTTTCAGCTGGCCCAAAGTGATACAACCCAGTTTACACATTTAGGCACTGAGAGAGATAATTCTACATTCAAATTAAAGGGAAATGGGGGAAGATAAACCAGCTTGAAAGAGCAGCATTTACTGAAACACAAGGAATAGGTTGGGAGAGGGAGGGAGATGCACAGGACTGAACAGTGCAGATGACAGGGGAGAACATTCTCGGTAAAAAAAATTATGTACAAGTGCTTTTCCCACTGGAAAGGGATAGAGGATTTGGCATTATAGAGGAAAAGTAGGATGCAGTAGACAAGGGGCTTTGCAAGCATGCCTTAATCCCTTTGCATCCTCAGGCTAAGCCCAGCTTCAGAAGATATAAATGCTTAAATAAACATGAGTCAATTTATTATTCCTCTGTGTTTCAGATCCTCCTCACCTTCTGCCTGGCTCATTTACTGCAATTAAATGCTTGTAAACAGATTATACCCTGAAAGCTACATTTTCCTGGTAAGTGGTCACCTTAACCTCCTCTGCTTTGACTGTGGCTAATATTCCCCAGGTCACACTCTAATCACTGAGTAATGGGACCAGAGTGAATCACGAGGTCACTTGGTTGGACAAAACTCTCTCCAGCATCCAAACCACATCTGTGGCTGGGCTTTGCTGATGGCTGTGACAAACACTGCTTACACACTCAGGAAAAAGATTACTAATGTCATAATGCTTATAAATCTGAGCAAAACCTGCCCTGGGCACAGGACTCGTGCTGCTGTATCAGACTAGTAAGCATAATGACCAACTCTACACTCACATGGGTTTGCTTTCTCATTGTTATGGCATTGGACACACTGTGAAAACAGCAAAGTGGGGCCTGCTGTGACACAGCGCAATTTTCTGGAAACCAGAGAAGCTTCTCCAAGCCATTGTGAGAACTGGGGTTCAATTGCCTTGTTTTTAACTCGGACCAAAATGCTTTTCCTCACAACCTATACAGGTGGGGGAAACTGCAGCAGCAGCTTGCGGAACCTTTAACAAGCCTGACTCTTTGAATGCTTTGTCTGCTTTTAGTGGCAAGATCTGAGCTGAAATATTACTGACAGGGACAAAGTTTATGGATTCTCAAATGGGAAGCAAGTTCTGAGATGGTGTGGATGAATAACTCCCCTAAATCAAGTGGGGTCACCAGTTTCCAGTAATTGGCAGGCTTGCTCTGTATTTTCTGTCCTCTAACACTGACTCTGTCAAACTGCATTGATTGTCAAAAAAAAAAACCCAAAACATATATACAGGGGAAATAAACAGTCTTTCCTCACTCAGGTTAGAAGGTTTTGCTCTCCTGAACAGGTTTAAGCAGATCATTTGTCTCCTATATTTCTAGAAGCCCACCCTTTGTCCCCTCCAAACACAAAACAGCTCTGCAAAAATGAGTAAGAAATATGAAGTTGTCATGGAAAATAACTACATTGCTTAAACTGAGCTTCTAGCATGAGTTTCACAGCTGAGTGGTGGATGTCACGGGCTGATCTCTCTATGTCCCTTTAGAAAAGCAGCCTGAAAGTCAAGACTTGTGCTCTCCCCCAAGCCAACACGCTGTGCTTCCCTCCACTGCCTCAACCCCAGCAGAACAGAGGAAAGGAGGCTGCTGCATGCCAGTCACTACAGGAAGCCAGCTCTTTGTTTTTACATAATCATCTCTATTCTGAGCTTTATGAAAAGTTCATAAAAGGGAAGGAACAGAAAGTCACGGTGACAATGCAACCCAACTCAGAGATGCAGTGTGGTACTTAGCAGTGTTTACCTGCTCCAATAATTCTGATCCCAGGGCAGAGCACTGAAGATTAGCTCCAGACCTCATTAGGCAGGATAGAATTATGTGGGTTAACAAAGTAATACTCTTGGCTTTCTCTTGCATTTTAAAAGTGGCTTGAGACCTATAAAATCCCTTTGAATTTTATTAAAAGTCTTCCGCAATCATTTTTCATCCTGCAGCCCAGTTGAGCTGAACTAATAAATTAGCATGTTATCTGTGTGGATATCCATTAGAGCTTCAAATGAAGATTATTAGAGCCAAAGAACTAACAATGCCACTTACAGCTGGGGAGGAAGCAAACTGCTCCACTGAGCAATGGGCACTGAAGATAACGAAGGAGGGACACATCCACCCTGAGAGCCCGCGGGAGATGGGCAGCACGAGGAGGAGCATCTCCAGCTGCCAAAAGGGCAGGCTCTGGCCACCCTGAGCAGGCAGCCAGAGGCAGGAAGAGCCAGGCAGGAGCTGCTAGAAGTGAGTCTGTATGAAAGCTTCAGCGAAGGCAGGGAGCCCAGGCACGTCCCGCAGGGTGCTGTGCGGCCAGCGCTGCTCCGCTGCAGGCTGCCAGCGCCTGGGCTTACCCTGCAGCAAGCTCATCACAAGGCAGGGATTTAAAGGAAATGTCATCACATGCTGCCTGGTTCACTGAACCACAGCAGCTTGGTTGTGCTTGCCTGGACTCTTTTCTTTCCCTTAAACAAGACCCTGTTCCAGGGCTCCAGCCACAAACTCGCTTCTCAGCCCCCACCTGCATCAGCACCAGCCTGACATTTATGTGGGCACGGGTTATTCTTCCCCAAAAGAAAAGAGCTCCTGCCTGAGCTTCAGCTTCATGATGTGCTACCCAAAGTGAATTTCAAGATACATCTCCAAGCTGCTGCTCTTCCCCTGGGGTCATACAGTCACCATTTTAGTATGTCTTTATTTCCAGCCTTCCTTCTCTTCATCTAATTCCCTTTCACTTCCCACACCTATCCTTTATTACTCTTCTATTCGTTTCTAAGAAGAAAATGTTTCTTTTTACTCTCGATCTCTGTTCTTTTCCTCCTGTCATTCCCTTCATGTCTCATCCATGATGATATTTTTGTTCATGCAATAACTAGTTTGCTCTTTCTCCTCTTCCCACTGGGCTACTTTGATCTACTGCTCCTATGTCTGTTTTACACATTCCTTTTCCTCCCTCCAAAGACACATCAGCCTATTTCCCATTCCCTCCTCCTTACTCATCTCTCTTTTCCTGCTCTGATCTATTCTTGCTGCACCAAACTTGTTTCATGTGTAGATGGTTTTAAAACCTTCTCTGCTGCCGGGATGGGCACTACAATAAGTGCTGAAGGATGTGGTCTGTCAGCCCAGTCACCCTAAACCAACACAGGATGCCACTTTAACAGCCTGCCCTGGCCATGCTTTAATAAGAACACCACCACCTGACTTCCAAAGGAAAACCTAACCCAGGGAGCACTAGGGACAATAATCCCTCGGTCACTGCAAGTTCAGCAGCTCAAGTTGCAGCACAAACCTGGAAAAGCCCCCAGGGATCTGTCTCACTGCCTGGATCTTTGGCAGGAAGTGTGCCAACCAACAGGAATGGACTTTTTGTCGTCTGTAATCAAGATCCCCCAAAATGGGTAACATTTACTTGCAGCTTCACAGCAGTGTGGAAAGATGAGCTTTTAGACCTGTGTACAGTTACAATAAATCACAGCAAGATTTGACATCAAACAGCAAGGAGTCTGCTGCCCCCTCCACAACGGGAAACAACCTGAGGGTGGAAATTACTCTTCCCCTCCACATGACAGCCACTTATACCCATTGTCCCTCACCTGAGAACATGTCTAAACCCCCATGCTTTTCCACCCTTGCCAAACAAGACAGCAGCACTTTCTGCAGCTTCTCCTTCTGATGAAAACACACTTCTACCTAATCTGGCCACTTCAGGGAGAGAGCAGGTAACAAATGGCCCAGAAACTGCTGTAGCATCCTCTCCTGAGACAGAATAGTGCTTCCTCAGGGGCAGGCACTGTGAAACAGGGCCTTTTGCAGCCAGAACATTTGGACACAGAGCACACGAAGCCATTTGGTGCCCAGCAAGTACCCGCTGGGCATCTGGGCTGGCTGTCTGGCCATTTGTCCAGCTGCCTCACCTCTGGGCTGTGATGAGCAGCACTTAATTCAAAGGTTGCAATGAAGGGTTTTGGCCACTTCAATTCATAGTACACCATCCAGTGATTTCATTAATGCCGTGGAGCTGTGGCACTGGTGCAAATGTTGGCATTCTCCTGGAAAGGAGAAAACAGGCTCACTGCATTTTCATTGTTCCGAACTGGAGAATACGGGAACAAAGCGCTGTGCTTGTTGTGATAGGACTGGTCTGTCAGCAAAGCGAGTCCAAGCTAAATGACCCAGTTGATGGCAAATGAAAGACAGTTCATTTACGAGAGCATTTGCAATGCCAGGCCCAGAAATCTGGCATGGCTTTCTTTTACCTCAAACCACCGCGTGAATCAGTCACTTCCAAGATGAAAACTGCAATGAGAGTCACGATAATGACAGCAACCTGCAAGAGAGCTCTGCATGCACTCAAACGCCCATGAAACAGCAAAGTGGCCACAGCGATCTTCATGTCATTGCAAAGGTTAGGTGCAGGCTGCCCTTTGCATGCCCCAGATCCAGACCTGGGCTGTGTCTGAGTAGGGAGGCGGGAGGGAAATTGAGATGAAGGAAGTCTCAGTGATTGCTTCACACACACACACAGTGCGTTGTTCCATAGCAGTGGTCTGAAACATTACACTCTCACAAGGCTGTAACTGCATCACTTAGAGCCATTACACAGGCAAAATGCAGTTCGATTTGGCAGCATGGGGTTTGTCTCGGTTTTTTAGCACAAATAGGAAGAACTAGAAGCCTCATGAACTTCTGTGAACCCATCCTAAATAATTTCACTGAAATGTAAAGTATCGTGCCTAAAGTCAGCTCAGTCTCTGGGGCATTAAATTAGCCCATTTATTGAATAAATATAATTATTTCTATGTAGAAGGGAGCACTTCAAGTAGCTGACAAGCATCTACTGCCACTTTGACATTCAACAGTGCCTGTTGTAATGGGCACAGATCTATTGCATCCTAGATTCCAGCAGTATGGCCGTGTCTCAAATGCTGCAGAGCATCAAAAATGTCACAAAACTCCTACATTGGGACACCTGATTCACTCCCACATGCCCCTGCAACAGCAGGTGATGTAACATGATAAATCTCAGTGTGGAAAATCCCTCCTTTGCACAATTCCTACCCACTTCTGACCACGAGCTCACTGAGGCCTCAGAAAATTACCTTTGGGTACAAAACCAGTTGATTTAACGATGAAGTCATAATTAATATTAACAATAAATATATGTATGGCTTCAATATTGTACATATTTGTGTCTCCCCTTTGTATGTCTACTTACCAATGGTGACCAAATTCTGTCCTTGGAGGAACGGCGAAAGCCTGTGGGCTCAGATCAGGCTACAGTCAAGGGCAGCATTTGTTCATAAATTGAAGTGACACAGGTTAATGGAGAAGAAAGATAATTTCATTACCTGAATCTGAACAGATCTCATCATATAAGAAAGAACCTTAATGCAGTGCTGATGGCAAATATAAGTAGATACCTTAATAACTATCATCACTGCCTGAACCATTTGAACACCTAACACAATTGCTGTGCTACAAAACAGCTTTTGACCTGCTGGTAACATTTCATTTTGAACTCAGCACTAGCCACAAAACCCAAGTCCATTGAACCTGCTAAGATGTACACACTGCACATGCAGTGAACTCCTAGCCTTGAGGCCGAATGTTGCCTTATTTGGTGAAAATTGATTAGATTTGTCAGGTGAATAAAATTCTTCATTAAATTTTCCCGGTTGAAACTTTGCCTGCTTATTTTATTTTTTCATTAGAGCGCCGCTGAATTTGTCTGAAGTAGTTAAGAATATTGTAAGTGCTACAGCAGTAACAATTGGACCAAGCCACAGTGGAAACCCCCCAGGAGAACATGCTTTGCCTATGGAACTAAACACCTAAACGTTGCTGGTTTCAGTTTCTCCCTGCCAGAGGGGAGCAGAAGAAAAATTAGGCTAGAAAGTTTGGGTTTGGTTTTTTTTTTTTTTTAATTTTTAAAAAAGAGAAAAAAAAACCCTCAAAAACACCTCTTTTCTCTCACACACACATTTCCAGGAGGGACAGCACAAATATTTCAGAATTAGCTGTGAAATTTGGCAACAAGCATCAGGGCCAGGCACTCAGCAGAGCTGCCTCTCACCCTCCCCTCTCTGCTCCCCACTGCCCTCTCCACACCAAACACATCCCATGCCTGGGGAATTAGCTTCAGTTGCCCCAGTCTGATTTCTGATTATGATGCAGGATGCACGTGATGAATTTCCTATGGGATACTCATTATATAGAGCATATGAATGCGCTGTAATCAGGCGTATTTGTTGCTATGGAAAAACACAGCAAGCACGCAGAGCCTCCTGTGTGGCATCTTTAGTGTCCCTGCACTCGGAGCACTCGGATTCTTGGCAGCATGTGGCATAGCAACATGTTATCTGGCACCAAAGCCAAGGACCATGCAAGTTTCAGCTGGAAAACTCGCGGGGTTTTTTAGCCTATTGCAACTTCAAGGGGTGTGGGACATAATAAATTTGCATTATTCCCTTTTAAAGCAAAGGGATCAAAGAAAATTATCACAGAAAGCACGAGGTTTAGAGTGTGGCCTTTCCCTCCTCCTGTTTGCTGTCTTCCTCATCTGTAGACTGGCCACATCCCTTTCAGGAGGTGAGATGGGAGTGCTGGACCTGTATCCACACCTTTACATGCCATGGCTACATAGAGCCAACTGTGGCTTTCTCTGTGCCCAGGTTAAGGGGTATTAGCCTGAAGAGCACAGGGCAGTGTCCAGGTAGGACGTGCCAAGCTAAAAGGAAAAAAAAAAAACCAGAAAAGGCACTCTGCTTATTAATTAAATCCCGTGTTAATCCCTTCTGCGAGGGCTGGTGGAGGTGGGGAGGGTGCCAAAGCGCAGTTCTCTCTGTGCTACCGAATTAAATGGATCTCAGTGGCACACAGGAACGCTCAGCCCGTTTGCTGTATGCCTCTCATACTCTAAAACACTTAACCCCTGGCACCAGAGCACATTCCCCAGGAGCTTGCACAGTCTCCATGGAGAGACAGGACAGCAGCAAAGCCACCTCGCTCCAGAGCCTGCTCCTCCAAAGGGACAGGGAGGCAACTTTCATCTTCTTTAAACAACCCTCAGCTCTGTATTGCTGGAGGCTCTGACCCAGAGACAGCTTCTTCTGAGGCTGTGCTTGATGTGAGAAGTGAGATGGGGTAGCTGAAGAGCTGCCTCCCCATCTGTATGGCCCACACAGAAGTTAACAAACTGGGACAGTCTCAGCAGTCCTCTGCTGGCGTGGCCAACAACCCACCAGAGAGATGAGGGATCTCCCAGTCACAGTGGGGTCGCTCCTTCTGGTGGGCTTTTGCTAGGCTATGTGCATGAAGCTGGGAGCAGGCCAGTTCATATAGAGAACACTATAAACACAGGGTTCCTCACAGTGCAAAGCTCTCACAGCAGTCTGGGACAGAGGCTTGGCTTATCTTGAAGCCTGGCTGCCCAGAGAGGAGCACAACTGATGAGGGACACGACCACTGAGGGAATCTGTGGCATTGCTGCCATTCTCGTGCTTATTCTTATCCAAGCATCTCAGGATATTCCACCAAATCAGATTAATACCATCACCCCTACTCCTTTTAAAGACTGGGAAACAAGGAGAATAAACTAAAAAGTTGTGTTTCATTTTCCTGCTAGCTCCTCTTGGGTTTTGAGGGGGCACCACACTGTTACCCATGCATGTGTACAGCACCCCTCACGCCATCCCAATATCCCAGACGGACAGTATAAGCCTACTCACTCCATAAAAATTTACCAGCATCTCAAGCTCATATCATATCTCCAGAACAAGTCCACTGATGAAAACTCTTCTACGAAGAGGCTGTGATATTAAACTAAGCTGACAGCAGGCCAGTGACTGCCACACTCCCCAGCCCCTGGCAAGCAGCAGGTTAATGGTGAAGCGTTATTCATCCAGCTTGAAGGAAAACTGTTCAAAACATTGCTGGTTTTGTTAGCGTAGCTTTACACAGTGCTTATAAATGAGGAACTTGACAAGAAATGCGAATACACCGTTTCTGAAACAAAACACACATAAAAGAGTGAAATTCCCCTCCAACTTCAAGGGAAAAGTGTCTCATTTGCTGATGCCAAATACTGATTTAAAACACTGACAGACCCAGACCACTAAAACTTCCCGTAATGAACTGTGGTTTTCAGTGTTGGTAAAAAACCTCAAAACACAACAGGAAATGAGGCAAAGGGTTTGTTTTGTTTCCCCTACTGGTGCTTATATAAAGGGGAAATTGTTATTTTTTATTGCTAAATCCATAACTCAGAAAAAAGACCTGATCCTCCCACTCCCCTGCCCCAGCCCCTCCTTGATCCCATGCTCCCACGTGCCCGGGGGAGCTGCACCACTGAACGAGGCACAGGCCTAGGTCATGCCAGGTGCAAATGAAAGCAGAAGTCTTCTTTTTTTAAAAAAAAAAAAATAAAAAAAAATTCAAAAGCCACTTTTACTCTGTGTCAGATGTATATTGCCAGCACCACCAGCATCGTTACCACTGGGGGCTTTGGGTTCAAAAGTTTTTGGTGGCTTTTTGACTCTCTGCTGCATATATTGATATTTTTAATCTCGCTGCTGAAATGTTTCATAGTTCCATGGGGTTTTTCTTTCCCCAAGCAGAGGAAACTAACACGCAGAAAGTTTTTTTCCAACTCTGAATTGAGGGTGTATACAAGTATTTGAGGTTGCACTCCCAATCTTGGAGGCCAATCACACTTCTGGGCTAAGTTGACAAAACTTGAAGTGTAAAAATCTGCTTTTTGCAATGATTTCTGCCTAGAATCTACAAATAGATAATTTTAAAGAAATACATAGAAATATTGCAGATGCATTTCCCCAACTGCGTTCAGATTAGCTGTGAATGGAGCCTGCTAACTAAGGCAGTATTAGCACATGTGTAGCAGAGCAGCTCTCAGCAGCGTTCATCTGCCTCTGTCCCAAAGGACAGCAAACACACAGGACCAGCTCTCTGGAGTGAGGAGTGCTGCTGTCCTGCGAACAGAATTCAGCACGAGCAGCTGTAGATAGGGAAGAAAAAAAAAAAGTAAAAATTACCTTGGTTTTGAGGACAGAGTCCAAAGAAAGCACGGTAAAGATCCCCAAGCTGCGTCACTTTGGAGCTCAGCCAGAAGGTGCCATAAATAAGGTCTGGAGGCCGGGATGCATTAAGGAGGCAGGAGGACAGTGTTCCCATGAACAGAGATGGCAATCTCTGCTCAGCTGCAAAGGGCTGCAGCTGCTGAATAATTCCTTCAATACCAGTGGTTTCAGAGAGGGCTTATCAGCCTGCCCCGTCCTGCCCTTGGAGTGGGAGGTTAAGGTCCAGGGACAGAGACAAATTTAGAGGGACAAAGAGATGATCAGTAGAAGGAAGAGGAAGGCCTCTGCTTGCTTCCCATTCCACTTCTAGTTTAGAAAGATAAGGATCCTTTTCTTTTTGTCAGAGCAATAAAAGGGAAATGGATTAACTGTGTTGGCCAGGATTTTCACTGTGGAGCCAGAAGGAGGGGGAAGCAGCCAGCTTGGGTTGTGACTCCCCCCTGATATCTGACTGGCATTGCCGATACCAACTGTCCTAGAGGTGAGCAAAGCCTCTTCTGAATGGGGATTTGCCTCAATGCAGCTACTCACTATTTAAGGTGAAAAAAAATCACTGGTTTGCACTCTTTTTCCAGGGCAGAAGGGAATTTTTTAGCAAAAAAAACCAGCACAGATTTATTAGCTGGGGCACAGCAGTGAGCTGATGCTACTCTACAGCTTCCAGATAGCAATAAAGCAATGCCCAGCAGCTCAGCACACAGGAGCTCAGCTGCGTCTCTTCTGGCCTGAAAGAAGACACCTTCAGAGCATTAAAAATAAGAAATAAATAAAACCACACCTTTTAAACCTGCATCCAGCAGCAGTGAGACAGAGGACACGTAAGTGGGAAGAGAGAACCCAAAAGCTTCAATGAAAAATTTACGTTCCCTTTGTTTCCAGGAAGGAAATATCCAGCAGTACAACGTGCTAACACAGCACTGCTGTGCTTAGGAAGTACCTCTGCCGTGGATTCTCCTCTTGGCAGCAGAGCTGCACTCTGCTTCTGGGCTGAGGCTTGTGGAGAGACCATGTGCCCTCACCCCAGGACCTCCCACTTCATTTCACTGCTGGGAAGGGCACCGTGGAGGGGCACAGCAGCTATCTTAGAACGGCATTTTTTAGTGGTTATCCATGGTTATGCTCAGTTTTGTCAGACAGTACAGCACTGGGATGATGTCACTTCTTAAACCACAGTTTAGCATAATTCTTAGGTGCCTCATTGAACTCACAGGAAATTAAGCAGATGATTATCTAATCAAGAGCACAAACTACAATAATTTTCCCTTATCTCCTCATCAGCCTAAAATCTCAAAGCAATTTACAGAATGAGTAAGTCAAGCCATGTAGCTAATCTCCAGGGGATGGTACTGTGCCATTCTACAGGTAGGGAAACTGAGGCACGGGAAACAAACTTTCCCATTACACTGTCACCACTCGTCAAAACTAAGGGAGGTGACTGTTGAAATGGGAGGACGAAGGGAATAGGGATGGCCCCAAAAGCCTATGCTGAGTTGCAGATAAAAGGGTGGATCACACCAGGAAAGACCTAAAGAGCACCAGCTCTGCTCTTCCAGGCATGCACAGAAAGTCTCTCTCCCTACATGAACAGGTACAGCACACATGTTCCTCTGTGAAATTCATTCCTGCGCTGCACTGTTGACTTACCAGCCCTCTGCAGCAGGGGAGGGGTGATGGATTCACATTAATGTGCATCCCGGGAAGCAGGCACATCCCCAGGGGAGCAGCATGATTCATTTTTAATGATACTTCCCTGAGTCTGTAGGCCCCATAAGCCAAGAATTACAAGCCTTGAAAGTCATCATCACTGACTGAGCTGTTGTTGGTGAAGGAGGGTTTCCAGCCCAAGTGGGAGTCGTTACAGCAGAGGGATCATTTTAAACTAAGTGACAAGAATCTATTAGGGGAAAGAAAATTACACTTTTCAACAACTGAAGAAAATAAAAAAAACACTTCCTGCCAGAAATTCTGATTCAGAAACAAGACAAGAAGGCAAATTGCTTCCCCCAGTCTACCCGGCATGGAGCAAACCTACACACATAGGTCAGAGGCCTGGCAAGAGCCTGAGGCTAAACTAATTATTGTGATTTGCTCGTCTTTTGTAATTAATCTAGGAAAGGCTTAAGGCTGTTAGCAGCTTTAAAGAAGTAAATCTGAAGGACCAATTAATTAAGAACAGCAGTGCTTAATGAGGACCTTTTGGTTCTCTCATGTTGATTGTTATATTTGTTGAAAGTTAAGTTTCCGCTGTCTGTCAGATCTTGTCTAGTCTTGTAAAATAGATCTTCTTACTTGGTGCTTAACCACTTGACACTGGAACAAAAGCTTTCGATTACAAAGCAATTTGTGGGGATTATAATGGAATGAGCTACGCCCACACTCCCTGATTTGACAATCAATTTGAAGCAATGTTCAGTTCAACCCAGAAGCCTTAAGGATCCCGAAACTGCAGTTTGGATCTCCTGGTTCCTTGCCTCCAGGCTAGACCCCACAGGTGCTAATGGTGGAGGTAGGTTGAAGCATGCACCTGAAATCCTCTGAGAACAAAATAGGGATGTACTTTTCCGTAGGCATTCTTGTCTCAAATCGGCAATTAAGCACCCGTCTCTCTCCGCATTTTCTGTGTGTCAGCCTGGTGCAGACCAGGAAAATCATGGCCTGCTGCAAAACCCAGAAGTGAAATTCAGCTGAGCACCACAGAGATACAGACACGGCTTTATCTTCTCACACCAAACATCACAGAGCCAACAGTCAAACCACGTCCTGAAAGCCACCCTGCGCCAGCAGAGCCCTTCACCTGAGGCAAATGCAGTTGGGTGCGAGGGGAAGGAGGAAGACACTACAGATGTCACAGTCAGAGTTGAGAGGAAAGGTCAGTGCTGGTTCTGCTGTGCTCCTGAACACCTTATGCAATTTTCTCACTCCTGGAAAAACATTGATGCTTCAGTTTATTTAATTGGAGGAACAAGTAATTCAAGCCAAGAGCATACTATTTTTTTGTTTGTTTGTTTCTGTTAAGATGGACCTATGAACCAAGTCAGAACAGTTCTTCTGTGGGGGGAAACATGGACAAACATTACCTAGAGACCCTGAGCATCTTAGAGAGACCGGCAATATCATTCAACTGAGGGAGGCACCTGCCATTCACAAACACCAGGACCTCTGCCTGTTCTCTGTCCTTATGTAAGATACACAGAAGTGTTTTGTGGTGGAAGTGAGAGGCTGGAAAAGGAGTAAACCAATGTGAAAGGAGCAAAGATCAGTTTACCAGCTTACCCCAGAAACAGTCCTTTGTGAACAGAACTGGACTATTTTGCTTTGCAAGACAGAGGAGACATACCCATGCTGTTCTCTTTCAAACACCTTCCCTGTCATCTGTCCCCACAGCCAGCATTTTTCACACACAGCAAATTAATTTTACATTCTCAGCAGGCATCTCTTCTAGAACCAGCCAACTTCCTGATATTTTCTGTTCAGCTTTTATATCTGTAGATCTATTTTAAATAAAAAGCTATGTGTTTTACAAAACATGAGTGCCAGTAACACAGAGGAAGAATGTGACATTTTTCTCCCCAGGATATTTTGACTGACACGTGAAAAAGTCTATAATCTCACAAAGGCTCAAGCTGCTCATGTTGACATCCAAATGTTTGGTGAAAAGAGCTTGACTGCCTTCCATGAAAGGTGTAGTCTCCTGATTTAGTCTCTTTAGCCCAGAAAAAAAAAATTACCTCAAGCTCTTTCTCAAGGTATTTTATTTTATTTGCCTGTCACAAATGCAGCAGATGAATTGTGGGTGAATTGACTTTCAACTCCCTAACCAAATCTCCACACAATACCTTGTTTATTTTCATCATGTTCTCATACTACCAGCTAAGCCTGTTCCAAAAGCCACCTCAACTCAGTGCTCAGCATGGTGGAAATGCTCCCTGGCTTTTACAACTACTTGATCATTAACTCAGTAGCCTCCTTAGAAGCTCCTCATAGTGATCCTTCACCATCCTCCTGGAGAATCAGCCATCCCTGCAGACAGGGAGCATCTGTCTGGTCTCTGGAAGTGCAAAAGCCTTCCCCATCGCCCACCACCCCTGTGCTGCCCCATCTCAACATTATTCAACTTTAAACTCCTCCCAGACAGCAGCACAAAACTCCAAACAGGAGCTAAAGCAAAACTTTATTTTTTGTATCCTTCTGGTTCTGTATTTGAGTGAAAGCACTCCAGCATCAAGACAAAAAACTTCCCCCAAGGGTTTTCCCCCAAACACCACAGTGAAACTCTGTGAGCTTTGAGTCATTGTTTCAGACTTATTGTGTCATCAGAGGTTGAGAGAAACAGAGCGGAATTCACCACTGAGCACTGCAGGGCATGGTAAATCTGCTGGAAACTGGGTCTCTCTGAGCAGAGACCCACAAAATCAGCTCTGCCTCCCAACATTGCAGATGAATTACCAATGTGAAAGTAGCTAATCTCTCCAGGATTATGACAAACACAGATTTCAAACTGACCCTTGCAATGTGTCAGCATTTAAGCTTGTGCCTGAGCCATATCAGCACGTAAGACAGGAAATAATATATGAAAGATAAAAAGCTTATTCTGCAGTGCAGGGAGAGGTCATCTGTCCACGCTCCAGGCTAGGTTCCTCTGAATCCAAGTTTTGGGGCTGGGGAAGCTGGTAGTTCACTGCTGCATTCGTGGACTCAAAATGTTGGATGTGTATCTCTGTCAGCAGGTGTTATCACACTTCAGACACGAATGAAAACTTCAGGGAAACGGTGGAAGAGGGAGATTTGTTTCTGCTTCATGCAGATACAGAACTTGACTGAGGGAACTGATAGGTGGGTAAATGCACCTCTTCTGATCCTGGGTTTGGACATGAGTAAGGGAATTTTGAGAAACTGGAAAACTGCAGAGCTAGAAGAGATTGCTACAGAGTCACAGCACGGCTAATGCCTGAAAGGACAAGGGCCTTAGGATTAGCTCTGAGCATTTCATGGTCACTTAACTGTGGCTAACCCCAGTTTTGATTTACTTTATGGTAAGGAAAAAAAAAAAAAAAAGCCGTAGGGGAAGGAGAGTTCACTGCAGAGCTGTTAAAAACCAGGGCTAGCCTGAGGGATGAGGCTGGCAAAACCCTACTGCTTATATTTAATATTAGTACAAGCACAACTGGGCATTGCTGGATCCAACCAGCCTCAGAGCTGCAAGGGCTGGATGTTTATATGTGCTTTGAGACCTGTTTCTTGCAGAGCTCCTGGTCTGAGAAAGCAAATATTTACACCCAAGTGTTCCCCTGCTTCGCTCCATGTCCCCCAGCCCAGCACTGCAGGTCTGGGCTCTGACCCAGCTGGGCACCCACAGAGCCCCATTCCCTGCCCCAGCCAGGGCCCCAGAGCCAACCTGCTCCAGATCCCAGGTTTTTGTCAGCCCTCCCGCAGAGCAAGAGCAAACACAACCTGCAGAGAGGAGATAAACATACAGAGGTGAAGTCAACAATTTGTGTCTGTTGATACAAACCCGAGCAGACAGAACCCTCTGCCACAACACAAACAGGAGCCCTGCCCTGCCTTTTAACTTCACTTTCTACAGGAGACTGGGCTTCTTTTCAGCTCAGAGGCATGAGGGGAAGTATGAGCTATTTAGCTGAGTGCAAAACATTAAATTCACTAAGATATTTTTTTCTTCTTGGCATAAGGTTTTCCAGAACCCATTTTCCAGCAGATCTCAGCTTGATGGCCAGCAGTTTTGCATACATACACATACCAGTTTTGCAACTTCCCAACCATAAATGCAAGACAGGCAGAAGGCTGGCAAGCTGGTGATTGCTCTGGCCAGAAGGCAACTGGGAAGGGAACAAAAAATCCTGGTCCAGTGAGGTTAATTCTTTATTTGTTCAGTTCAGCTTGGTAAAGAGCATGGCAGCATCCAGCTGCTTCTAAACAGAGAGGGCAGAAGTGCATAAATATCTGATTAGCTGAGTATTATCCCTCCAGACCTGGACCTCAGCAGCTCTCTAGGACCGGGATTTCTGCATATTCACTTCAGAGTAGGGCCCTCCTGGGAATGAGGGAATCCAGCAGCTGCTGGAAACACTGACTCCCTGCAAATCACAAAGTAGAAAAAAGTGTATAGTGATTGTTCTTCCCATGATTCAGAGCAAATAATCTAGTAAGATAATCAGGAAGGGAACATCTAACTGCTGTCTGTCTTATGCAGGACAAGAAGACTTGCTTGGAAGCAATCAGAAGCTGCTTGATAACATGTTTGCAGCTATGTCACCGGTGACCTATCAGTCTCCTTACATGTAAAGATGGATGTCAAGGCTGGGCCATTGTGTATTCTTGAGATACAAAGGAGAATACTTTGAAAAGTAGTCCCAGAGCACTCCAGTCATCACCATGAGATGAAATACAATAAGACATGTGAAAAGCTGTGGCAGTTGTTTTATGTCTCATATGTGTCTTTGTGAATAGCAGCTTCAGTAATTTATGTTCCTGGTTGAAAAGCTTTTTGTAGCCTTAATACACAGAGTGGTTAACCCTTCTACTCCTCAGCTCAAGAATCTGTACAAGTCACTGAAGACAAAGAGCACCATCCTTGGCTCCATCTCCAGTGTCCTTTTTTAATCTACACATTAACATCCTTTATTTTCCAGGTGTGTAGACTGGCTGCAACCCTGAAGCACAGAAGATAGCCTAAAAGTCACGTGTTGGTACTTCAGGATACTTCTTTCTCTACCCTTCTGCAACCTACCTCTCCCTCAATATAATTTTTGTTCGTTTGGTGCTCCATCCTCCCCTTCCTGAGGAATCCATCTTCTCCCTTTGCTGCCTGTACATACCCTGCTACCCAATCCTTCCTGCAAACATTTTGCAAGGGATCAGTTCTCTACAGAGCAATTCAACGCAATTTCCAGTCTTTTTGGGGAAATACAGGTTTTTCAGAATGACTTCTACAAATCATATCAAGATACAAAGAAACCCCAGCTGTACCAAACAGCAACTCACACTTTTTAGCTGGTAGGATCTCAACAGAGGCACTTGCAGTGGTTTTGCGTGTGTGTGCACAGGCATAAAATGCAGGGGACGATTAAAAGAACAGCACCACACAAAACAAGAACAGAGAGGATAATTCCTTGCAATAGTATCAATAAAACAAGAATTTTTAGTGCCATATGCTGTAAAACAAAAAACAAACCCCTATCCTTACCTTATAAAGGACACTACCTTTTGCCTAATTTCCTCTCTCCACCCTCAGCCTGCACTGGTCTGTTCCCAGCTCTGTGGGGTTGAGAGTCAACAAAACTCTCAAAGAGAGCCAGTGCAGGGACACCAGATGCACTGAGACCCTCTAAGGTGTTCACATGTCTGCAGGAGAAAGTGATGCTGCCTCTGTTGCCTCCTGCTGCCACCGCATGTCACTGTTAAGACAGAATGGCAATGGGTGACAGGGATTTTTAGGGAAGGCTCTAAAAACTTCTTGTGGAGATGGACCCCACAGTCCTCAAGAGCTGCCCCCAGATGTACCTCAGCCAGCCCCACTCTCCGGACACAAGGGCAGCACTGGGGTCTCATCAGCATTTGGGCCAAGATGAAAGCAGCAACAGAAGGAAAACACATGCTTGGAAGAGGGAAAAGGTGGGAAAATAGATATGAGAAAAAGGATACCACAGGGAAGGACAAAGAGCAATGGCTAAAGATCACCTGCAAGCAGAGCTAAGTTAGGTCATTGTCTCTGCCAGTGTCTATCAGCAGTGAGGTCCTTATGAATTCCACAGCAATACAACCATATCTGTTTCAATACTAACAAAAAACCCCAAAAACCTTCAGTGTGCCCAAAATTAATAGCAGCTAAATAGGGACCAGCTCTTGCCAGACACTTTGCTGGTGTGTTGGCAGCCCATCAGAAGCACAACTCTCAGCAGCACTGTGACAGCACAGGCTAAAAAAGCCCTTTTCAGAATCCTCCCCATCTGCTCCTGCAGCCACGGGAGACCCTTTGCTCCAGTGCAGGTTCTGGAGCATCTTGTGCTTGGCCTTGTGCGCTGGCCTCGTTTCTGGTTATGAGATCTGGGAGACTCATTTGAGATTAAACAAAGGACTAAAGATTAGGTGTTCTGTAATTTAGTACTTCCTTCGCCTGCTTTATGTTTAGCAGCTTTTGGCAGAGGAAAGGAACAGCAGCAGCCAAGATGGGCTCTCTGTGAATCCACACAGCCTGACCAGAAACAAGAGCATATACTTGACTCTAGTTAGCAATAGAACTTTCATCCAGGAAAGTTCCCTTTCCAAACACTACACTTGCATTCATTTTGCCATCAAGCCATGTGGTTGTTTAACTAGACTCATGGAAAACGCATTAAAAAATAAACCATAGAGCAGATCCAGATGTTCTGAAATGCTAAACTTAGTGCCTCGCACTCTTCTCTCCTCTTCCAGCTTAAAAAAATTCCTGAAAAACTCAAAAGCATTCCTGACCTGGTTTGTCATGAGCCATTACTTCATACTAAAAAGTATACTCTAGCACAGACTTAAATAATCAATCTTTTAGCCATAAACACAATTACCAAAACACTTTGAAGGTTTGGATCAATTTCATGGAAGGATAAAAACTCTTTGCTCTCTCTCCTAATTTAAATAAGATTCTTGTTTCCAATAACAGTTGCTTTCCACATTGAAAATATACACAGAGAAGCAGGATGATATCACCGAGTTCCAGTCTCAAGATGATGCAGCAGGCAAGGAAGACTCGAAGGGAAGGAGGCAAAGGCACTTCACACATGATTTTCAAGCTGTTATGCACAAAGCAGGAGAAATCAGGTTCAACAGCACTGCCCTGCTATAATACCCTAAAATGGGAAGGAAGAAAACAAATTTTTACTAGTTCTACTTAGGTCTGCAGTCAGCTGCCATTTGCATGTTACTCCTTTGTCCCACTCCTATGTTTTATTTCCAATGCAGAGATTTTTAACCTCATCTCATTCCCTTGAGCTGGCCAGGAACCTCCTCAATTCCCTCCCCACACCACATCCCGGACTCTTAATTTAAATAGCTGCCAGGCCAGAAATCAGTTACATCATTTCTCCCCCCCTTCTTTTCCAGGTATTCTTCTCATCGTTCCTAAGTTCTCTCCCAGAATATTTCCTACAGCTTTCAGGCAGTTTGAGAAACAATGCAGATCACAATCTATTTTTTATAATCCTAGATGTGGTAATTGAAGCCTTACATCCCTGAAAAGCAGTTGAGGGTTGTTCACTGGATGAATGTCAAGTGCGTGAATATATCCAGCCTTACATTCAGCCATGAAAAGCTTTACTGGGAAAGACATTAAGACTAGGTCACCAAGATGAGACAGCTGAGATGATGGCCACCCTCTGTGTCCCTCAGGCCCAGTTTTCAGGTTTATTTATGCACAAATACCAAGAATGAATGAGTCAACATGTCCAGGTGCTTTTGAGAATGCCCTTAAGGTACTCATCACCAGCTATAAGCACCTCACTGCCTCTAAAGCCTTGATCCACAAGCTCTCCTTTACATATGGAGCACAGAAACCCCATAAGCCACCCAAACGTCCTAAAAAAATGAGGTGTTTTTAGGCAGTGGAATGGTCTTTGCTTCAAAATCATCCACTGAGATACATAAAAAGGAAGGGGAAAATTATATTTTTTTCTAATAAATCTTGCATCAAAATTTTCGTTAGAGTATTCCTAATATGAAAACTGTGGTCATGTCTGTGTATCCTCTCTGCACCTCCTCTCCCTCTTTCCCCCAACCCATTTGGTGGTGCCACTTTATCCAGACCAGGTTGTGGTCAGTGTAAATCTTACATGCATCAGTGAAGATTTCCCCAATAGGTTTTTAGTTAAAAACAAAGGATCTGGGCCTTTGAGACTTAACTATACATTGCAGATCAGCTTTAAAGTCAGCTCCAAAACATTTGGAAATTGTTACAGTCCGCTGGCTCAGTAATTATAAAAAGCTGAAATTACTTTGAAGCTTCATTTAGAGAAGACTAATGCTGCAATTACTCAACAGGGCCCTTTGCAGCCTGATTATCAATGAGGGTTGTATGTTCCTATCCGTGCACAACCTGAGCCACAGAAGGGCAGGACACCACGAGCCACACACCCCCAGGCATCTCTCGTTAAAGCGCTCCCCCCATAAAACAACCTGCTATCAACTAAGAAAAGAATATATTGCGTGCTGGTTTAATTGTAATTTACAGTTTCCTTGTAAAGCAGCACATGCAAGAGGGCACTGTGAAAAGCTGGAATGTTTTCCAGAAGAGGCCAGCAAATCGTGGCTCAGCTGTATGGGAGTGATTAGCACCTGCCTGTCGGTACAAAGCAGCAAAGTCCACAAACCATGAGCTCAGCTTTTGGCCGAATGGAGAGACTGAAAGGCCATAAGTTTTCCTGGGCAATAAATCCAGTGATTACTGAGATTATATTAACTCAAATTAACTCCCAACATGTTTTTTTTGTAGCAGCACAAACAGTCCTACTCAGATCTTGCCCAGTTGGGCACAAGGCTGAAAGGTATTGCTTCCTGTGGGCTGCAGAGATGAGTCACATAGGAAAACCTGACCCTATGACCTCTACTCCACTCAAATGAGTAGACCCTAAGCCTGATTAATCTGCTCAGCAATCAAAAGCTCTCAAATTTTACAAGTGTTTGTGATGAAAAAAATTCTTTCATTAGAAATCACAACTTTTCTCTCCAAATGTTTTTCTTTAAATATATACACACACAAAAGTAAATTGATTCTGCCAGCAGAGAACAACTTTTTAGCAATTTACTGACAAGCAAAGAGTTTTGCCAGACACTTTTGCAAAATGAAAATACAGTTAAAAAGAATTCCTATGTAAAAGCAGCAGTTTGGTTTTTTGGAGGGCTGGTTTGGCTCAGCTTAGGTTTGAGTTGTTTTTTTTGGTTTTTTCTTTGTTTGTTCTGTTTGTTTGTTGTTTTTTTTTTCTCTGTTGGACTCATTTTAATTACAAAGTTAACTATGAGAGTAAAGATGGCAAAATGAAGGTCCTTGAGTTATTTGGTCGCTTTCAGCAAAACACACTACAATCAAGGGGACTGCTCTTCCCCACGAGGAAGACGCTGTGTAAGGGTCACCACCAGCCCTGGTGCACCCAGTTGGCATGCAGCAAGTGTATTCACTAGGAAATCCACTAGGTCATAATGTTATTTATCCTCCAATTCATATATGCTGTACATTAGAAAAAAAAATAGAAGAGTTGCTGCTGTGGTGAAAGTGCTGGTTAGACACAGACAGAGCTATAAAACCAGGCAGAACCATCAGTCTTCTCCCACAAATAAGCACAGGCAGTGAGGAAGAGGAAGGCAACCTCCCACCCAGTCACTTCTTGCAGCTTTGGTTCCAATTCTTCTTACAGACATACAGCCTTTTTTCATCAATGGGGCTGCGTGGGCATGGCAAGAAGGCCCTAACTTCTTGTCTCTTTGTTAATATTGACTACCTTGGAGAGTGGAAGGTGTTGTTCTTCTACCTGTCAGTGCCAGGGAGGACATGAGCTTTGCAGGAAAAAGAACAGTGGCAGGATAACAGACATCTCCATCTCCCAGCACCTGCAGGGAGCTGGGGGAACACCTGGCATCAGCCTCGGTGCTGCTCAGGGGCTGCTGATGCTCTCTGCACAACTGAGCCCTTCCCAGCAGCTGCTGTTTGACTGCAGCACACCTGGGGTTCAGCACCCAACCAGTCCCCCAAACACAAAACACTTCTAACAGCACACTGTGGCCCCAACACCGCTGCAAACATCCCTGAAACAACACCCCTGAACTCCTCCAGCTCCGAGGAGGGCTCGGGCAGACAGGGCATTGCCACACATCTTCAACCAGACAGCACTTGGGAGAAAATAAAAGGCAATACTTTCTCCTTGGGTAATACTGACACTTTCACTTAATTAAAAGCCCTTAATAGCCATCTCCCTCCCTCACACCTCCCTGTTAGCAGACAGCTTATTCAGAGCAGGAAGATTAACAACATTTTTGCTACTTTGATGTTACCCAGAACAAATTAAATATTAAATGAATCTAGTTAGTCACTTCTCAGGTACAATGCCTTTTGTGTTACATTACTAGTTGGTATTTTTTTTGTTGTAGCCTGACACCCAAACTAGAAAGCAATTGGATACTTGTGTGTTTACAGCATTCAGATCTTCTGAATTAGTGTAAACCTGTCTTAAAGCTTTGACTCAAAGTCACAAAGCCGCGGGTATATGAGGAGGGGGAATAATGTCATTGTTATGCAAAATTATCGAGCTCACTGGTTTGTAGCCCTCTTTACCTCAGAGGCTCGTTTCAATGCCATGTGCTGTTTGGTAACTTGACTTTGAACCAGAAGAGATACAGCACCACAGCAAACACAAAGTCAGCCTGAATATCCCTGAGCACAGAGATCCCACATCCCCTCTGGGCCCCAGCTCCAGCGCTGGACACCCTCATGGGGAAAAATAATTAACAAAACAACAGCAGTTCTCGTATTGTAAGGTCAGCGAGGGAATTTGACTGATAATCTTCATCAAATGTGCAATCTGAAGCAGCAGTGGTGTGACTGCATTTCTGCCTGAACCCCTGACCTCTGCTGAGCAGGGCTGCCGAGAACACACACACAAGAGGGGCAGAGAAACCCTTTCAGGAGCATCTTCGCTTGCTGCCCATTTGGTTGCTGAGGGGTAGGTTGTTCCTCTCCCTTCCCATAGAAGCAAGCTGTTGTTTCACTCCTCCGATAAAGCTGTTGGTGTGGTAAACTCAGCACTGAGATGCAGAGTTCAGCAGTTCACAGAGGGAGCTGTGAAGCAGCCCAGAGACAGCTCCTGCAGAAGTGACTGCTCAGCCCATGTCTTTTAAAAACCTTCCCCAGAGCTGCTCCCTCCCCACATGGGTTTTTAGGTGCTGCTTTCCTCCCCTGACAGAAGTGCAGCTTGTAAACTGGGAACTGCAGCTACTCCTGTTAACAGGCTTCTTACCGTAAGCTGAGCCACACTGTTCCTCTCCGAATATTTTATCAGTTCCTAGCATTGAGGAAAACTGGCTCCTTCCCTTTGTCTTCCTGTGTTGACCAGAAACATGAAGTAACAGGGTGAAGTGCCTTCCCAGCAGCGGCACAGCCACACCACCAGGCACCAAACCCCCACTTTAAGCCAAGTTTTTTTAGAGAACCCAGATTTATGGGCTCAACAGGCACTCGTGTGCCCACATCTGCCTCTCTCTGCCCATGTCTGCCCATCTCCAAGCTCTCAGACATGATGCCCAAACATATCCGACATCAAACCCAGGTCCAACAGCCCTCTCAAACCTGCAACCCTCCCATGGTTTTCCTTATCTCTGTGCGGGGCAGGTCACTCACCAGGGCCATGAAGCTGTACCTCTATCACATTTTCTCATCTCTATATAAAGTCACAATCCCTCCCTCCCAAAGGCAACCATGAGATTACAGTAATGCTCGAAAATGAAAAAGCCTATAAAAAGGTACAATAATTAAAATTCCATTTTAATTCCTCTGCACAGGGGAAGGAGACAAGGTCTCCAGCACACCTTCTCCCACCACCACAACAGTTCATACATTGTGTTATAAAATTTTTCAGTGCCATTTATTTTTATTTGGCCTGTGAAATACTTTGGGGAAGGCCTCCTTGTAAATGGCCCATAAAGTTTGACAGGAACTAAACCTCCTACTGTTTTTGTGACTGATATAAAAGAGAACCAACTCAGTTGGCACCCTTAATGCATGTTTTATGGGAAAAGGAAGACGGTCCCCTGTACAAGCAGCCAGTTCCCGAGCAGGCCGAGTTCAGGCCTGTAAGCATCTTTTGTGGCCTTTTACGAGGTAAGGCCTTCCCTATAAAGTTCGGGCCTCACCACAAACCCACTTCCCTCTGGGCTCATCCATTAATAAGCACTTTCATTAAAATTCCACCTTTCTTAGAGAAGCAGCCGAGCTAATTTAACAGGAAATTGACTTTCTCCGTCACACTCGCATTCTGGCTGCGGCGACACCAGCCAGCGCTGCCCAGAGACATCCTGCCATTAGCATTTCTCCTTCATGCATCGATTTGCAAAAGCCACAGAGCTCCTTGCGTGGTTTGGGGGGGGAGAGGAAATGGGGCAGTCGCTCAGAAGATGCAGCTGCTTTCAGATAAACACTGAGAAGCGATTGACCCCCCTGCTTCCTCAGCAGCCACCAGCCTCAGGAAAGCACAGGAATGGCGATGGAACTCGAGGACTGGGTGCAAATAGAGGTGGGTTACGGGTCCAGTCACACACACACAAGATGTACAGCAGGAGGAGATCTGCTTAGGGGGGATTAAGTGCAGGACAGGGTCACACAGACTGTGAGATCTGGCTCTCAGTCCATGGCACACAGTCATCCTCCTGAGGTGTTACTACGCTACCAAAAGATCAGTCCTATAGAAATAAAGAAAAACTCCGACCTCCTGTGACAAACTACATTCCAGAAAATAAATTTCATCATCATGCCAATACTTTCTGAGCAGAGTTCATTAAATACATTATATGTATCCTATATATTGGCGAAGTTAAAAGAATTAATAACTTTTTTGGCTTTATTGTAAAAATCTATTTCATTCTCTTTTGGCTCCCAAGACAAGCTTTCAGGTGGAAGGCCGTACATAACACCAGAGTATTTAGAAATGAGAAATCAGAAACGACAGTGACTCCATCTGTCCTTAAAAAAACACAGCATAAAAAATTCTATATGAATTTATTCTGCATTCTAGTGAGGTATCTCTCTGCATTTCACAAGAAAGTGTCCAGGGAAAGTGACAGGTTTATTTTTAGCCTTTCTTTAATCTTTGCAGAGTATGGCAGCAGATTGCAACCCATCATGAGTGTCCCAAACTAGGCTGAGATATGCTGCTGAAAAAGAATGGGTTTAGATTGACTGTCATACTGCAAAGATATGGAGATGTTCTTAACAACCAGCCCCACTCCAGCTATAAGAAATTTGATCATATGCATTTCATTCTCAGTGTCACATATAAGTGGGAGATACATTTGTCACTGGATAATACATTCAGAATTAACAAGAAGAACTTGTCAGGTTTTGGCTGCAACCACTGAAGCTAAAGCCTAGAGCGAAATAAACTGTCAGATCAGAGCTTTGTTAAAAGGATTAAACCCATTCTTAAGGGTGGAGCTGTGGAAAAGCTTTTAAGCTTTATACTTACACCTGAAAGGTTTTAAACCAGGTTTCTGAAAAAGACTGACACAAGCCAAATATTTTAAAAAACAACAGCTAATCTGACCTCGGAAGCAGGGCCATCTCCAGGATCAGCTGTGTTTTGAGCCACGCACGGAGCAAACGCTGCCGAGAAGCCCTGGATCCGTCAGGCCGTCACTAATTATTGGCCACATTTTTTGGCATCTGCTCAAGTTGCTGTAGAATCAGTAACTGTTTTGTGGGTTAGTCTCATTACAGACCTACTACAGTAATTGATTTGCACAGTGGCCATGTGGTAACTCATAAAACTTTTCACGGGAGTCCCAATTCTGCAAATATTTCCTCCTGCACTTACAGGGAACAAAGCACCCTCTGGAAGCCAACAAGTTCAGCCACACTCCCAGCCTGCACGGAAGCACTGGGAGGGTCAGACCATTGCAGTGCAGCCTTTATGTGACGGGGAAAAAACTATTTTCCTACATTCAATTAGTTGCAAAATTGCACCACATGATACCCTTGCAAATGAAGTAGGTGTTACCATCCCACTGCCTCGGCAGCTGGGGAGGCAGGGCTGTGACTCAGAGGTGCAGGGAGCTGCTCAAGGTCACACAGTAGCTCAGTCATAAATAGCACCCAGGTGCCCGGCTCTGAGCTTCCTCACACTGCTTCTGCAGTATTCTGGGAGTATAACTTCAGCTGCAAACAGCTTTTGAACCCACTCAGAGTTTGGCCTGGCCTGCATCTGCTTCAGGACAGTAAATAGCACAATCTCTGCAGCAGGGAGGCTGATGGACACCAAAGCAGCTCACGCTCAAGGGGGGCTGCTGCTGCGCTGTCAGGGTCACCCCTACACAGGTCCAAAAAAGGTGCATCAAGAGGGTCATCTGGAAGCAAGTGGAAGGTGGGATCTGCAAGTAAAAACATTCTTCTACAGCTCTAACAAAAATATCTCCCACCAAGGAGGCCACAACTCCAGCTGTCAGATGAAAGGCCCCACTATTACACGTAACCTGTAGGCAAAGTCTTCACAGCACCCCAGTAACCTCTGAAACTTCTGCACCCATCATCAGCCAGTGGCCAGGGCCAGCCTGGATGGGACCAGCTTCCAGCACCTGGTCTAGTGGAACCATGGCAGGAGGATTGGAACTCTGTGATCTTTAATGTCCCTTCCAACCCAAATCATCCTCTGCTCAATAAAATACAAAGCTGGGTCCTTCAAATGCCTTACAGAGCCCAGGCACTCAGCTAAGGCTGACCTTCTCCTCACCTATTTGGTCTCAAGGCAAGATTATTGGGCTCTGCAGCTGTGGGAGCTTGTGGGAGTTGAACTTAACAGGACTGGATCCCAAGAAAGAAGTGGGCACCAGCTGCAGACCCTCTGGCTTTGCAGAGTCTACAATCCAAGGACAAAGAGCTGGAATGAGCCTACATCGTGCAAGTCAGATGTTTTGCTGAAAGTGCCATAAAATGAATGCTGGTAAGGTTAAAGTTTAGTGAGTCTGAGAGACATCAGGTAAACCTTTGACGCTGTAATGGGATCACAAGAGCTGGAGTCTAATTTCATTATGGAATTGGTACAGTCGTCTAGGAATGTGAGCAAGTCTCTTAAATTCTCTGTGTCTCTGCCACGTGAGAGGATATGTCTCAATTGACTTATCTGTGCAGGTTATCAAGGCATCAGAGCACAGCCTGTTGCTCGGCAGTGCAACCCCCACCACAGCTGCAAACCCACAGCCGATAGCCTTCGACAGCCAGCTCATATTTAATGCTGGCCTCCGTGTGGTGTCGACATTACTAAACCATTTTAAGGAATATGTTCAGGAATTTTAAAGCAAGGAATTCTTGTTTCACATTTGAAGCCAGTTTTGGTTCAAAAAGGCTCATTTGCCCCACCTGGAAGGAAAAGCATCACAGCTTTTTTTAGTGATCAAACCAAGCTCTGTAACCTCCCAACACCTTTAATCATTATGTACCACAACTGTGCAGCACCACTCCTTGTGTGAAACTCTGCTCTTACCCCTCCTGCTTTTCACACCAGCCTGCTTTAGGGCTGGGTTGTTTCATTGGTTTTTTTTAATATTTGAACTCAATTGTGGTAGGCATTGTACACTCACTGAAATACCAATATACCCCTCGCCACCATTCCTGCCAGGTAATTAGGTTTGTTGCTTTCAAAAAAAAAAAAAAAAAAAAAAAAAAAAAGAAAAAAAAATAAAAAAGTGTAATTATGGTTTAGAGAGCACTGGTCTCAATTTTTCTGTTCTCAAAAGTCCTCTAGGGAGACAAAGAATGAGAGCTACTTATTGATTTCATCCTCCTAACACTCACACACAAGACTTGCTGGAAAACAGGATCCTTTGCTAGAAATCACCGCTGTCCTCAGCTCCCCTAGGGAGGCAGGGAGAGGGAACACAACTGAAGGCACTTGAATTGAAAAGGGAAAAAAATAGAAAAGGGAAAAAAAAAAAAAAAGAAAAAGAGGGCAACAGTTTCAGCTTTCATTATAAGCACTGTTATATCAACAATGGCTGGGGAACAAAGGAGGCCATTTCCACCAGTTCCTGCTTCAATTAGTTATTTGAACTAGTGAAGATTGTGCCACTTTATCTCCCCCTTGTAACATAATCATTGTATTTTACATCTCATGAGAAAAAAGGCCTGCCAGAGGACGTTATCTGGCTCTGGGTCATACATCACAGCAGATAACATCGTTATTCATGTCAAAAGGGATGATCAAGGTCTTCCTGTTTTATCAGCGATTAGCCAGGAAAGAAAAGCTGCTGCTGCTGGCCGGGAGCCAGGCGCTGTGCAAATCACAGGAACGGCCCTTCCAAACCATCACAATCCCGGCTGAGGGGAAGGCGCTGAGCAGCAGTGGGAGATCTCCGCGCAGGGAGGGTCTGATCCTGCTCCCACCCGCGACACCGGTGCTCTGGCACCGCCACCAGCCCCCTCTCTGCAGCAAGGCGGAGGGAAGCTGGCAGCCAAGCCAGGCTTTTAGCAACTCAGGGTAGTCTGGGAGGCACCCAAGTCCCTTGGGAAGGAGCCAGGCTGTCCTCTCACCCCCACATGCCCTCACCTTGGCTGTTGCCATCTGCGCTTCCCTCCATCTGCTGTTTGCACCATTCCTGCTCATCCTGCCTGCAGACGGCTCTGCGGTAAAGCTGGGGCAGAGCTCAGCCTCTGGCTCTGCCGCTCGCTGAATTATTCCACTTCCCAAGCACTTTCCCTTGAGCTCAGAGCTCTTCACTCCTGAATACTTAGCATATTCCCATTTTCAGCATCTCGAGCAGTTTACCTACTATCTGAGAGCAACAGTAAAACCTACACACCTTATCTCAGCTACAAGCCCAAAGGGAGTGAGAATTCAGTGTCTTGTGCCTCCAACACTAACAAAAAGGAAAAACCCGCTGCCATCTGAAAAATACACCGTGTTGAACTACAGAGGTAAATTCCATGGTGGCTTCCTGGAGCGACTGATCTTTATGTGCCTGATGCAGGGTTCATTGAACCAAGAAAGTGTTTCCACTCACTTGCTGAGCTCCAGCACTGTATCCTTTGGCAGTAACACAGCATCGTGGAAATACAGTGCCCCAAATCACCAGGCAAGACTCATCTGAGCAGGGCTTTACTGCTCTCTCCCACCCAGCTGGAAATAGAGAAGTCCATTCACCATCAGTACTGTCATAAATCAAAGCATGTAGAAGATCCTGTGCGTGAGCTGGGTAATTCTTTTAAGAGCAAACCTGTACAAGTTCTCAGTGTGGCTAAAATGCAAAAAAAAAAAAAAAAAAAAAAAATCGTTG